>JAGIQG010000025.1:5513706-5558319 GCA_024679065.1 Sphyrna mokarran | reverse complement strand
TCAGAGGGTCAGTACTGAGGGAGTGCTGCACTGTCAGAGGGTCAGTACTGAGGGAGTGCTGCACTGTCAGAGGGTCAGTACTGAGGAGTGCTGCACTGTCAGAGGGTCAGTACTGAGGGAGTGCTGCACTGTCAGAGGGTCAGTACTGAGGGAGTGCTGCACTGTCAGAGGGTCAGTACTGAGGGAGTGCTGCACTGTCAGAGGGTCAGTACTGAGGGAGTGCCGCACTGTCAGAGGGTCAGTACTGAGGGAGTGCTGCACTGTCAGAGGGTCAGTGCTGACTGAGGGAGTGCCGCACTGTCAGAGGGTGAGTGCTGAGGGAGTGCCGCACTGTCAGAGGGTCAGTGCTGAGGAGTGCCGCACTGTAGAGGGTCGTGCTGAGGGAGCGCCGCACTGTCAGAGGGTCAGTGCTGAGGGAGCGCCGCACTGTCAGATGGTCAGTGCTGAGGGAGCGCCGCACTGTCAGATGGTCAGTGCTGAGGGAGTGCTGCACTGTCAGAGGGTCAGTGCTGAGGGAGTGATTTATTGCCTATAGAGTGTTCCTTTAAATGAGATATTTATGTGAGGTTTGCTGGCGTTTTACTAAGAGGACAATCCAACCGGTTAATGAAGTGTTGGGAATTTTCCTGTTTTTTGTCCAAAAAGTATACTGCAGTTACTCTCCAAGCCTCCTTCGATAGCACCTTCCAAATGCAAGACCTCTACCTTCCTGAAGGATAAGGGCAGCAGATACCTGGGAACATCAGCGTCTGGAAGTCCCTCTGCCAGTCACTCAGCGTCCTGACTTGGAAATATATCAGCCATTCCTTCACCGTAGCTGGATCAGAATCCTAGAATTCTCTCCCTGACAGCACTATGGATGTACCTGCATCTCAGGGACTGTAGCGGTTCAAGGAGGCGGCTCACCACCATCTTCTCAAGGGCACCTAAAGATGGGCAATAAATGCTGGCCTAGCCAGTGATACCCACATCTACAAAAACAGCAAAGAATGCAGAATGTGATAGTCCAGGTGAGACCCTCCAAGGTGTTTAGTCTGGATCATAAGTTTCGCAATTTGAACTTGGCACGGTTCAGTACAAGATGTTTCACTTCAGGTATGATTCAAGTGACCCACTAGGGAGCTTTTATCAAACAAACTTTATGTTAGAATATAGTTAACGTGTATAGAAGGAAAATTAGCACTACTGTTACCAATTACAGACAAGAAAAAGAAACTGTGATATTGTATAAGCTCTAACAATTCAACGTACTCTTCCAATATTCTTACCAACATATACTGTCCCCCCACCCCGATTTCAGTTTAGCACAGAAAATAAGCATGCTCAAATGATTTTTCAGCTCTGTATCATCTGCTATGAAAATGCTATGGAGAATTGAAGCTGTAGAAAGTTAGAAAAGAAAAGGGTTATTCTAACATTGGCAGAATCTGCTAGGGTTTAGATGTAAAATTCACTTTAAATCAATAGGGAGTAAGTTTGTTCGTAATTGTAATGAAGTGTTTTAAATACTTTGTAGCTTTAAAGATATATGTAATACCTTTAATCAGTCCAATACATGTAAATATATCTTTGAAACGTTTTTAGAAATTAAAGAAACTTTGATGCACAGTTACAGAGTCCCCTTTGATAGGAAACACATGTTAGATAGAGTCCTTTAAAGCACCCAACTGTTAGAATCACAAGGCCATAAAGGAGATTTAATCGCCTCATCAGGCACCTTATCAAAAACAACTAATACAAGGGTGAGTTTTAATGAAGCTGCCGTCACAATTTCTAATCGAAACTGAGTCAGAAAGATACTAACGTCTGAGCTAACGACAGAATTACGGTGAGGGACTTAGTGGGAACTGACAAGAATAATGATAACGTGATGATACGGCTTAAAATTGTAGGCAGTGATAAAAAGCTCATTGAATGGATAAGCAGCGTATAATGTCTTTCATTATGTTGGCAATAAACAAACTTATCAGGGCTATAATCAGGGAATATCCTGAAGGCAAGATGAGTTGACCACATCCCTTAGAGATTCAGATAACTTCACTGACAAAGACATAAAATACTAATGGTTTTTGTAAGTCCCCCTTTATCAGTTAAAGGATGCCCATGTTTTAGTGAAAATGTTTTGTGAGGCTGTTATCAAAAATAAAGACATTGTGTCTGACTAAGGGATCTCACAGCTCAGGATGGTTCAGTATTTTTTCTATTGGATCAATAGGTAAAGTATGTCATTTGTAACACTTTTGATTGGATTGTGTCCCACTGTCTGTGAGCTGTAGAATTGTAAAACCAGGAGGATTTTCTTTGTCTGGTGCAGTGGTATCTCTGATCCTCTGCGTCAAGAACCTACCCCCTTGCTAGCAAGTAATTAAAGACAATCTATCCATTAAATATCCTGTGTTAATGTGTGTTTGTGTTAAAGACAAACTCGGAAGTTGAGATTTTGACAAATCTCTGCCTTCTCTGTTCTGGAACTCCCAGCGCCTCGAGGTAGAGATAGAGCCACTGCCTGCCTCTCTCCAGCAAACCTCCAACAGCAAGAGAAGGTGAAAGACTCAAAGTCAGCAGAATGTCTAATACCAGAGAGAGAGACAGACAGACACATTCTGGAGTCCAATCTCCTTCGAACCAGCCAATGGCCAAAACCAAAAGTGAGAGAAATCTTGTGAGGAAAAGCAGCTGTCCCATCCGATCTGTCAATCATTCTTCCCCCCAACAACTCCGAAAAGGTCATAAACTCCGAGACAGTGCATTAGGCCCAGATTAACAATAAACAAAAACCCATTAGATCATTTGAGCAGCATAGAATCATCAACTTCTACAGTGCAAAAAGAGGCCATTCAGCCCATCAAGTCTGCACCGACCACAGTCCCACCCAGACCTTATCCCCACAACCTCATGCATTTACTCTACCTTGTTCCCCTGACACTAAGAGGCAATTTAGCACGACCAGTCCTTCTGGTAGTGTGGCAACCAGAATTGAACATTATATTCCAAGTGCAACCTAACTAGGGTTCTATAAAGCTGCAACATGATTTGTCAATTTTTAAACTCCCGACCGATGAAGGTAAGTATGCTGTACGCCTTCTTGACTACCTTCTCCACCTGCGTTGCCATTTTCAGTGACCTGTGTACCTGTACACCCAGATCCCTCTGCCTATCAATACCCTTAAGGGTCCTGCCATTTCCTGTATATTTCCTATCTGGATTAGACCTCCAGTGAATATTATTTGGTTCCAATACATTGCTGGTCTCTGCATAATTCAGAAGATTGGCTTGTTGGCAATTCTCCAAATTTATTAACAAATATGAGGCACTCACAGAGGAATCACTTTGAGATGATTTAAAATCCCCTAAAGCTTGGAGTGTTTCAATAACAAAAAGAATTGCTGTCTCATTTTGTGAATTTCACTTTATTTAATTGGTTCCCGTATCAAAGACTATTGTGAAGCTTGGGCTGGAATTTGAAGAAATTGTTGTGGTCAACATGCGCAATTATTAATATTCAAATAGGACCATTGGGCACAGTTAACATGCTGGCACAGTGGTTAGCGCTGCTGCCTCACAGCACCAGGGAGCCGGGTTCGATTCCCAGATTGGGTCACTGTCTGTGTGGAGACTGTACATTCTTCCCGTGTCTGTGTGGGTTTCCTCTGGATATTCCGGTTTCCTCCCACAGTCTGAAAGATGTGCTAGTTAGGGTGCATCGACCCGAACAGGCTCTGAAGTGTGCCTTTAGGGGAATTTCACAGTAACTTCATTGCAGTGTTAATGTAAGCCTTGTGGCACTAATAAATAAACATTAAATCAGCTGGGATATTCTGTGTGAATTACAAATCCTCACAATTTACTATTCAAACTCCACCCTAAGACAAAACATCTGCACCCTTCACACAGAGAGAGACAGAGACACACACAAAAAGACACACATACAGAGAGAGAGACATACACACACACAGAATGAGAGACATACACAGAAAGGCACACATACAGACAGAGAAAGAGACGCACACACACACACAAACACACACACACACTGCCCTGGATTTCTTTAAGTTACAGATTTTCTCATCAATTGTTGATTAAATACACATCAGAAAGTTAGTTCTAGGAATTAACAGTGTAAGTACTCCTTTAACAACGCACAAGGGCAGTGCGGTGACATAGTGGTTAGCACTGCTGCCTCACAGAGCTAGGGATCTGGGTTCGATTCCTGGCTTGGGTCACTGTCTGTGTGGAATTTGCACATTTTCCCCGTGTTTGCGTGGGTTTTCTCCGGGTGCTCTGGTTTCCTCCCACAGTCCAAAGATGAGCAGGTTAAGGCTGATTGCTAAATTACCCCTTGGTGTCAGGGGAATTAGTCGGGTAAATATGTGGGATTATGGGGATAGGGCCTGGGTGGGATTGTGATCTGTGCAGACTCAATGGGCTGAATGGCCTCCTTCTGCAGTGTAGGGATTCTAGGATTCTATTCTAAAGGATTCTATGATTTGGCATGGCTAACCCACCTCACCCACGCATCTTTGGTCTGTGGGACGAAACTGGGACACCTGGGGGAAACCCCTGCAGACACAAGGACAATGTGCAGACTCCGTGCAGACAGTCTCCAGAGGCTGAGAATGGAACCCGGGTCCTTGGGCGCTGTGAGGCAGCAGTGCTAACCACGGTGCCACCCCCAATAATACCCTCTTGACATTTCTCCAATCTTTTGCACACGGATTAATCAACGATTTCTTTGAGCTGCCAATTCAAACACTGGGCCCCATTCTATCTCCTCCTGCCTGAAGAAGGAATTAAGGGTTTAGTGATTAGAATTGCCAGTTTAAGAGGCAGTGCTGCTGAATGCTGATGGGATGGATTAGGTGGGTGGTTTTGTACGAGAGAGTGTGTCTCTTTTTATTTCCTCTCGCTCCCACCGTTGCTGAGCGAGCTGGTAAGATTTACACAATTGGCAAAGGGTTGGCACAGTGTGTGAGTCCTGTCGAGAAGGTGACACTGGGCTGACAGAGCAGGGAAGCATTGCCAGTTTAAGAGGCAGTGCTGGTAGATGGATGCTGAGATGGATGTCTTTGGCTGTTAGGTTTATGTGTGGTTAGTGTCAGCCCCGTTACTGAGAGGGGAGAGCACTGCAGGAAAGATGGATTTCAACGTAAAGAAGCTGGCCTCGGATGCAGGACTGTTTTTCACTCGAGCTGTCCAGGTGAGAAGCCGTTCAGCCGTCCCCTTCCCTCCCACCCCCCCATCACACCTTCACTGGGGTGAGGGTAAATAGAGACTGCCCTATTCTGAGGCCTTTCATACAAGTGAGTGACACACAGTGAGAAAAACACACAGACACAGAGAGAGACAGAGACACACACAAAAAGACACACATACAGAGAGAGAGACATACACACACACAGAATGAGAGACAAACACAGAAAGGCACACATACAGACAGAGAAAGAGACGCACACACAAACGGAGGGAGATGGAATGAGAGAGAGAAAAAAACATAAGATACAGAGAAAAAGACATACACGCAGGGAGAGAGAGAGACACACACACACTCAGATACAGGGAGAGAGAGAGAGATACACACACAGATACAGGGAGAGAGAGACACACACACACACAGATACAGGGAGAGAGAGAGAGACACACACCTCAGATACAGGAGGAGAGAGAGAGACACACACACACAGATACAGGGAGAGAGAGAGACACACACACAGATACAGGGAGAAGAGAGAACACACACACACATACAGGGAGAGAGAGACACACACACACAGGGAGAGGAGACTACAGGAGAGACACAGGGAGAGAGAGACACACACAACACAGATACAGGGAGAGAGAGAGACAGGGAGAGAGAGAGAGACAAGGAGACAGAGCAGGCAGAGGACACACACACACAGATACAGGGAGGAGAGAGACAGATACAGAGAGGCACACACAGATACACACACACAGAGAGAGAGCGGGAGAGAGAGAAGGCACACACAGATACAGGGATTACAGGGAGAGAGAGAAGACACAGATACACAGAGAGAGACACACACAGATGGGAGAGAGAGAGAGAGAGACACCACAGATACAGGGAGGAGAGATAAGAGAGAGAGACACACAGATACAGGGAGGGAGGGAGAGAGAGAGACACACACACAGATACAGGGAGGGAGAGAGAGAGAGAGAGCACACAGATACAGGAGAGAGAGAGAGAACACAGACACACAGATACAGGGAGGGAGAGAGAGAGAGACACACACAGATACAGGGAGAGAGAGAGAGAGAGAGACACACACAGATACAGGGAGGGAGAGAGAGAGATGAGAGGCAGATACAGGAGGGAGAGAGAGAGAGACCACACACACAGATACAGGGAGGGAGGAGAGAGAGAGAGAACACACACAGATACAGGAGGGAGAGAGAGAGAGACACACAGATACAGGGAGGGAGGGAGAGAGAGAGAGACACACCACATACACTGATACAGAGGAGGGAGGTAGAGAGAGAGAAGAGACACACACACACATTACAGGGAGAGAGAGAGAGAGACACCCACACCAGATACAGGGAGGGAGAGAGAAGAGAGAGAGACACACACAGATACGGGAGGAGGAGAGAGGAGAGAGACACACACACACAGATACAGGGAGGGAGAGAGAGAGAGACACAACACACAGGGACACACACACACAGATACAGTAGAGAGACCGGGAGAGAGAGAGAGAGACACAGATACAGGGAGGGAGAGAGAGAGAGAGAGACACACAGATACAGGGGGGAGAGAGAGACACACACAGATACAGGGAGATACAGAGGAGAGAGAGAGAGACACACACACACAGATACAGGGAGGGAGAGAGAGAGACACACCAGATACAGGGAGGGAGAGAGAGAGACACACACACAGATACAGGAGGGAGGAGAGAGAGAGAGACACACACACAGATAACAGGGAGAGGGAGAGAGAGAGACAGATACACACATTACAGGTAGAGAGAGACACAGATACAGGGAGGGAGAGATAGACACACAGATACAGGGAGGGAGAGAGAGAGAGACACAGAGAGAGAGAGAGAGACACACAGATACAGGGAGGGAGAGAGAGACACACACACAGGGGAGGAGAGAGAAGACACACAGAATACAGGGAGGGAGAGAGAGAGACACACAGATACAGGGGGGAGAGAGAGAGAGACACACAACAACAGATACAGGGAGAGAGAGAGAGAGACACACAGATATGGGAGAGAGAGAGAGACACACACAGATACGGGAGAGAGGCGAGACACACACATACAGGAGGGAGGAGGAGAGAGAAACAACACAGATACAGGGAGGGAGGAGAGAGAGACACAACACAGAACAGAGAGAGAGGAGACACACACACACAGCACAGGGAGAGAGAGAGAGAAGACACACACACGATACAGGGAGAGAGAGAGAGACACACACACAGATACAGGAGGAGAGAGAACACACACACAGATACAGGGAGGAGAGAGAGAGACACACACACAGACACAGGGAAGAAGAGACAACACACAGACAGAGGAGAGACACAGAATACGAGGAGAGAGAGAGAGACACACACACACACAGGGGAGAGAGACAGACACAGAGAGAGAGAGAGAGACACAACACCACAGATACAGGGGAGAGAGAGAGAAGAAGACACAGATACAGGGAGAGAGAGAGAGACACACACACACAGGAGGGAGAGAGAGGAGACACACACACACAGATACAGGGAGAGAGAGAGAGACACAACACACACAGATACAGATACAGGGAGAGAGAGACAACACACACACACGAACAACACACACAGATACAGTAGAGAGAGAGGACACACACACACAGACACAGGGAGAGAGAGAGCACAACCACACAGATACAGGGAGGGGAGAGAGACACACAACGATACATACAGAGGAGAGAGAGAGAACACACACACACACACACAGAGAGAGATACACCACATACAGGGAGAGAGAGAGAGAGACAACACACAACACACACACACAAGATACGGGAGAGAGAGAGAGACACAGATACAGGGAAGGAGAGAGACACCACAGATACAGGGAGAGAGAGAGAGAGACACACACACACACAGGACAGGATACGAGGAGACAAACACACACAGATACACCACAGATACAGGGAGAGATGGGAGAGAGAGAGACACACCACACACCATAAGGGGAGAGAGAGAGACACAAACACACACAGATACAGGGAGATGATCAGGGAGAGAGGATAGGGAGACACACACACACACACACGAATACAGGAGAGCAGAGAGAGACACACAGGGACACCAAACACAGATAGGGAGAGGAGAAGAGACAACACACACACACAGATACAGGGAGAGAGAAGAGAGAGACACACACACACACAGATACACAAGGGGAGAGAGAGAGACACACACACACACACAGATACAGGTCGAGAGAGATAGACACCACACCCACACAGATACAGGTATAGAGGAGAGCACACACACACACAATACAGGGAGAGAGAGAGAGACACACACACCCAGACGGAGAGAGAAAGGCCCACACACACACACATATACAGGGAGAGAGAGAGAGACACCACACCCACAGATCAGAAGAGAGAGATGACCCACACACAGGGAAGAGATGAGAGAGAGAGTACACACACACACAGATACAGTGAGAGAGAGAGACACACACACACACACACACAGATACAGGGGAGAGAGAGACACCACACACAGATACAGGGAGAAGTAGGGAGACCCACACATACACGATACGGAGATAAGGAGAGACACACACACACACATACAGGGATACATAGAGAGAGAGACACACGGGAGAGAGAGAGAGATACAGAGAGCGAAGACACACACACACACACAATACAGGGAGAGGAGATAGAACACACACACACACAGATTACAGGAGAGAGAGACACACACACACAGATACGGAGAGAGAGAGAGACACACACACACACAGATACAGGGAAGAGATAGAGATAGAGCACACACCACACAGATAAGTTAGAAGAGAGAGAGACACACAACACACCCACAGTACAGGGAGAGAGAGAGAGGACAGATACAGGGAGCGAGCAGAGACACACACACACCAGAATCGGAGAGAGAGAGAGACACACACACACACAATACAGGGAGGAGAGAGACACACACACACCACAGATACAGGGAGAGAGAGAGAGACACACACACACAAATACGAGGAGAGAGGAGAGAGACACAACAGGGAGAGAGAGAGATACAGGGAGAGAGAGAGAGAGACACAGATACAGGGAGGAGAGATACAGGAGGAGAGAGACACACACACCACACACAGATACGGGAGAGAGAGAGAGAGAGACACACACAGAAAAAAAAAAAAAATACGGGAAGAGATGAGAAACACACACAAGATACAGGGAGAGAGAGAGACACACACACACAGTACAGGAGCAGAGAGAGAGAGAGACATACACAGATACAGGAGAAGAGAGAGAGAGAGAGAGAGACTACCACAGATACAGGGAGAGAGAGAGAGAGACACAGATACAGGGAGAGAGAGAGACACACACACAACAGATACAGGGAGAGAGATAGAGACACACAAACACACAGATCAGAGAGAGAGAGAGCACACACACACGATACAGGAGAGGGAGAGAGAGAGACACACCACACAATACAGAGGGAGAGTGAGAGACACCACACACAGATACAGGGAGAGAGAGAGAGATACACACACACACACAGATACATGGAAGAGAAGAGAGAGAGACAGAGAGAGAGAGACCCACACACAGGGATGAGAGATAGAGAGAGACCCACACACAGATACAGGGGAGATAGAGAGAGAGAGACACACACACAGATACAGGGAGAGAGAGAGAGACACAAACACACAGCTACAGGGAGAGAGAGAGAGACACACACACACAGATACAGGGAGAGAGAGAGAGAGACACACACACAGATACAGGAGATACAGAGAGAGAACACACACACACAGATACAGAGAGGAGAGACACACACACACAACGATACAGGGAGAGAGGGAGAGAGAGGAGACACACACACACACACAGATACCAGGGAGAACACACAACCAAAAGAGAGAGACCCACACACACACCCACAGATAGGGAGAGATGAGAGAGACACACACAAACCCACACCAGATACAGGGAGCGAGAGAGAGACACACACACACACAGGGAGGAGAGAGAGAGACCACACACACACAGATACAGGGAGAGAGAGAGACACACACACACACAGGATCAGGGAGAGAGAGAGAGACACACACCACACACAGATCAGGGACAGAGAGAGAGAGACACACACACAGATACAGGGAGAGACAGAGACAGGGAGAGAGAGAGAGACCACACACACACACAGATACAGGGAGGGAGAGAGACAGTACGGCACACACACACACAGATACAGAGATGAGAGAGACACACACACACACACACAGATACAGGGTGAGAGAGAGACACACACAACAACAGGGAGAGAGAGAGAGAGACACACACACACACACAGATACAGGGAGAGAGAGAGACACACACGACACAGATTCAGGGAGAGAGAGAGAGAGACACACACACAGATGCACACCACACAACATACAGGGAGAGAGAGAGACACACACACACACACACTCAGGGAGAGAGAGAGACACACACACACACATACAGGGAGAGAGAGAGAGAGACACACACACACAGATACAGGGAGAGGAGAGACACAAAACACAGATACAGAGGAGAGAGAGAGAGAGACACACACACAGATACAGGAGAGAGAGAGAGAGACACACACCACAGATACAGGGAGAGATACCACCACAACACACACAGATACAGGGAGGAGAGAGAGACACCACACACACAGATGAGGAGCGAGACCCAGAACAGGGAGGAGGAGAGAGGACACACGTACACAGACACATACAGACGGGAGGGAGAGAGAACACATACAGACAGATCCAGATACAGACACCCACACACAATAACAACACACACAGATACAGGGAGAGAGAGAGAGAGAGATACAGGGAGAGAGAGAGAGAACAACTGGGAGAGATGAAGGAGAGAGACACACACACACAGATACAGGGAGAGAGAGAGAGAGAGGAGAGACACACAACAGAGGGAGAGAGAGAGAGAGACACACACAAGACAAAAAAAGACAGACTACAGGGAGAGAGAGAGAGAGAGACACACACACACAGATACAGGGAGAGAGAGAGAGAGACACACACACACACAGATACAGGGAGAGAGAGAGAGAGAGACAAAGAGAGGGGGGACAGTAAGTGCACACAACTTAGAGATGGTGACTATTTGCATCTCTCACCAGAGATGCTGATCCAGACCCAGATCCTGAGTCAGATCAGAGAATAAGACACAGAAGCAGACCCAAAGTGACAGGTGCAAACCAGGTACTCAGACACAGACCCAGACGCTGTCCCAGAGACTCAGACACAGACCCAGACGCTGTCCCAGAGACAGAGAGAGGGTAGAACATCTCCACTATGAAATCCCACCCCCACCCTGTGCAGTGTCAATGAAACCAGAAAGCTCAGGAAGCCTGAGGTGCTTTATCTGTGGGTAATTTACTAAAAATTAAAATGTTATACTGGAGATTGAAGTGGATGGTGGATTATGAGACAGGATAAAGTCACCAGGAGGTGTGTGTAACTCTGGGGAGGAACTGTACACTTATCCCCAGAGTTCTGTCACAAAGTGGCTGTTTTATTTGAAGAAGTTGTTTAATTATATACCTGGCCTCCGAAACTATGAGCTTTCCTCTGGGTGTGTTTAAACTCTGAGCTGCCAGCTCCAACTCTTCACAATTACACGACCAGCCTGTTATCTTTGCTTCTGTGGGACAGGTTCCATTGGGAGTTAATATTTCTCCCCAGGTTAACATCTTGTAAGGATTTACAAAGCGTCCCTGTGTAACAATCATTAGCTCTGTAGAATATTTGGTCTTTGTAGAATATTACAATCTTGTGCCATTTAATAATAGCAGCGCGAAGGGAGAAGTAGGAATTTGAATCACAGATTGGCTACCGCACTGTAGGAGACCATTCGGCCCACGCTATCCCTGCTGGTTCTCTGCAAGGGCAAATCAGCTAGTCCCACTCTCCTGCTGAGGCCTGGCAGAACTTGCTCTTTGAATAACTTTCCAGTCGCTGTGAAGGTCTTGATGGAATCTGCCTCACCCAAAGCCCTCTGGCAGAACATTCCAGATCCTTATCACTCACTGTGAAGAAAAGTTGTTCCTCGTGGCACTATTGGTTCTTTAGCCAGTTGTCTTAAATGGATAGTGTCTGGAGTAACTGGAGGTGTAGTTTGTGCTTCATTGCATGTGTAACTATAACGCCAAGAGTTTTATTTATCTCTTTGATTTGATTTATTATTGGGACACAGTGAAAAATATTGTTTCTTGTGCGCTATACGGACAAAGCACACCGTTCATAGAGCACATGGCGAGGCTGTGGTATTATCACTAGGCTATTAATCCAGAAACTCAGCTCATGTTCTGGGGACCTGGGTTCGAATCCCATTACCAAAGAATTTGAGTTCAATTAAAAAGTATCTGGAATTAAAAATCTACTGATGATCGTGAAACCATCATCGAATGGGGAAAACCCGTGGGGTTTATTAATGTCCTCTAGGGAAGGAAATCTGCCATCCTTACCCAATCTGGCCTACATGTGACTACAGAGCCACAGTAATATGGTTGACTCTCAAACTGCCCTCAAAGGGCAATAAATTCTGACCACACCCTGTTAATGAATAAAAAATAACAGGGGAGGATAGGAGAGGGTGCAGAATGTAGTGTTACAATCATAGGGTAGAGAGAAAGATCAGGTTAACGTGAGGTAGGTCCAGTCATAAGTCTGACGGTAATAGGGAAAAAGCTACAGAAAGAAGGTATGGATATGATTGGTACAACTTGTGGGCCGAAGGGCCTGTCTGTGCTGTAATGTTCTCTGTTCTAAGCTGTTCTTGAGTCAGTTGTAAGTGATGTCAGACTCTTGCATCTTTTTCCTGGTGGAAGAGAGAATGTCCGGGGTGTGTTAACGATGCTGGCTGCTTTGTCTCGGCAATGGGAAGTGTAGACAGGGTCAATGGATGTGGGGCTGGTTTGCGTGATGGAGCGGGCTACATTCACAACCCTTTGCAGTTACCCGATTCCAGACTGTGGGAATCCTCCAGCAGTGAACTCGTTAGCCGTACTGTTCGAGTCCCGTGTGCTGTTACGGGGGTGGGGGGAGGGAAAAGCTCTTGTGAAAGAGGAAACGCGCAGAAAGTCACCCACCCGACATAAAGCCTGTGGCTTCATTCGAAAGGAATGACGTCTCAGCTGGGGCCGGAATGCTGAATCCTGAATTCAGAGCCTCACTCCGTGGGGTGTGCCCCAGGTCACTGATAGGTCAGTGCAGTACTGAAGGGGTGCTGCACCATCGGAGATGCTGTCCCTGGGATTAAAATGAAGCTCCGTCTGTCCTCTGAGTTGCAAGTGAAAAAACCCCATGGTTACTGCTTTGGAGCAGAGTAGGGAGAGTTCTGCTCCTGAGACCCTGTGATTATCCCTCAATCAACATCATTAACACACACTGATCACAATTGGGAGTAGGCCACTCAGCCCCTTGAGCCTGCTATCCCATTCAATAAGATTGTGGCTAATCTGATTCTGACCTCAACCCTACGTTCCTGCTGGCTCTCCCGAAGGCCTTTCAATCCCTCGTTAATCAAGAACCCATCTTGCTCTGCCTTCAAAATATTTAAAGACTCTGCTTTTACTCTCTTTTGAGAAAGAGAATTCCAGAGATTCCCCACAATCTGAGAGAGAAAAATTTCTCCTCAGCTCCGACCGAAATGACCCTTATTTTTAAACAGTGACCTCTGATTCTAGATTCTCTCACAAGAGGGAACGTTCTCTCCGTATCCTCTCGATCTTGTGACTGTGGCTCCTGCCTGCTGCTCTTCCTACACTACAACAATCACCACAATTCATCGACCGTAAGGAGATTTGGAAAGATCCGAGGCTTTGCAAGGCACTATATGAATGCAAGTACTTGTCTGGAGTCAGGGACCCCTCCCCAGTTGATACCAGTTTTGAGTTGGTTTCACAGAATCATATAGTGCAGAAGGAGGCCATTCGGCCCATTGTGTCTGCACTGACCACAATCCCATCCAGGGTCTATCCCCGTAACCCCATTGCATTTACCCTAGCTGGTCCCCCTTGTTAAGGGGCAACCTTAGCACGGCTAATCCATCTAACCTGTACATCTTTGGACTGTGAGAGAAAATCAGAGCACTTAGAGGAAACCCACGCCGACGTGGGGAGAATGTGCAAACTCCACGCAGACAGGGACCCACGCCAGGAATCGAACCTGGGCCCCCGGTGCTGAGAGACACCCAGAAGAAGGAATGTCCTTTCCGCATCCCCTCGGTCACGTGATCGAGGCTTGCAACAGCTGTTCCTACATTATAACAGTGACCACGATTCAAAAGCACCTTGTTGACTGATTACTGACTCTATTCAGTAACTGGATGGTTTGACTGTGTAAATAAAGACTGGAAAACATTCGGGAGATCCATAAAGATTGGATGGCAGTTAGGTGAAGAGAAAATCATATTAGCCCAGCACCTGGGTGCCTACTATTCATATTCCACCCGCCACCCCCTCTCTGAAACATCTGTCTTTAGCTCTGGGACGTAGCAACCAGTAAGCGATTCCATCTCCTTCGCTGTCGCTGGGTCAAAATTCCAGAACTCCCTCCCTAACAGCACTGGGGGTGTACCTACAGCACACGGACTGCAGCAGGTTCAAGAAGAACAGCTCGCCACCACCACCTTCTCAAGGGGCAGTTGGCGATGGGCAATAAACGCTGGCCAAGCCAGCCACACCCTGAATAAAGTATTTGGAAAAAACTGCAATAAATGTAGGTCAGTACAGAAGTAAAATTCAGTAACGCCTCACACATGATCTGAACTGAGGTCGTGACAGACAGAGAGAATAATTGAGCACGTTATGAGATTGTGAGTGGATTTAGGCTGTTCATTTTATTTAATGGGACGTGGGTTTCTCTGGCTAGATAAGCATTTATCGCCCTTGAGAAGGTTGTGATTTACTTCTTCACAGAATTGATATAATGCAGAAGGAGGCCATTTGGCCCATCAAGGTTACACCAGCCAAACTCCCACCCAGTCCCTGTCCCCTTAACGCCATCTATTCACCCTGCTAGTCCTCTGAACACTAAGGGCCAATTTACCATGGCCAATCAACCTAACCCGCGTATCTTTGGACTGTGGGAGGAAACTGGAGCACCCAGAGGAAACCCATGCAGACATGGGGAGAATGTGCAAACTCCACACAGACAGCGACCCCAGCCGGGAATCGAATCCGGGACCCTGACGCTGTGAGCCAGCAGTGCTAACAACTCTGCCGCCATGTCGCCTTTCAACCATTGCGGTGCACGTGGTGTAAGTACACCCACAGCGCTGTTAGGGAAGGAGTTCCAGGATTTTTACCCAGTGAAGGAATGGCCGATATATTTCCAGGTCAGGATGTTGAGTGATTTGGAGGGGAACTTGCAGGTGGTGGTGTTCCCATGTACCTGTTTGTCCTTGTCCTTCTGGGATGGCACAGTGGTTAGCACTGCTGCCCCACAGCACCAGGGGCCCAGGTTCAATTCTGGCCTTGGGTCACTGTCTGTGTGGCGTCTGCATGTTCTCCCCATGTCTGTGTGGGTTTCCTCCCACAGCCCAACGATGTGTGGGTTAGGTGGATTGTTCAGGGTCGATGTGTGGGTTACAGGGACAGGGAGGGAGGTGGGGCAGGATAAGATACTCTGTCGGAAAGTTGATGCAAACTTGATGGGATCAAATGGCCTCCTTCTGCATTGTGTAGGAATTCTTATGGATGAGTTTGGAAGGTGCTGTTGAAGGAGCCTTGATAAGTCTCTGATGTGCGTCTTGTAGATAATACACGTGACCATCACCGTGCATTGGCTGTGGAGAAGATTTAAGATGATGGGATGTTTGTCCGGGATGTTTGTCCTGGATGGAGTTGAGCTTCTTGACGATTGTTGGAGCTGCAGTAACCTTTGACCTGCTCTGGTAGCCACAGGAATTTATATGGCTGGGTCCAGTTCAGTTTCTGGTCAATGCTAAACCCCAGGATGTCGATAGTGGAGGGTTGCAGCCCTGGTTGGAGATGGTCACAGTCCGGCACATGTGTGGCACAGATGTTACTCGCCCCTGGATATTGTCCAGGTCTTGCTGCAATTGGACACAGACTGTGTCAGTATCTGAGGAACCGCTAATGGTGCTGAATTTTGTGCAATCATCAATAAATATCCTGCCCTCATGTTGAAGAGGTTATTGATGAAGATTGTTGGATCTAGAACATTTATCCTCAGGAATATGTCCCAGGCCTGAACTTCCGACAACTACAGCCGTTTATATCCTTCATTCCCAAACACCCCCTCGCACCCCCGGTCAGACTGAGGATCAGCTCAGTGCCACACGGTCAAACAGTCTGGAGATCACTCCCTCTTTCCTGGTCCGGATGATGCAATGGAGGCTCTCCATGCCATAGGGCAGCGCCAACGCATAGCTTCCAATGATTGGCTTCTGTCAAGCTGAGCCATCTTCCTATTGGTGGTGGCACCCTATCTTTATAAGCTATCACGTGATTGGTTGAGAACTGACAGTGTGGACACGGTGATGGTTTGTTGGCCAAAAGTGTGGTGTGTAGCCAGGAACCCTGGGTATCCGGGCAAAGGGCCACATGCTCCTGGGTATCTGGGTGTATGCAGTCATCTGGGTATCTGATCTATAAAGGGTCCCCTTTCTATTTGTGATTATCCCTCACTTGTTGTTGTCTGTGTCTGTGGGGCCAGTCAGTCTGAAGACACTTGTTCTTGGCACTGGTAAATTTATTCTTAAAAGAAGAACAGCGAGGCCTCTCTGTGTAAACAGTAACACAGCCTCTGACAGTCAAACACTGTTAAACTGAACGCACTTTAACCCCAAACTACGCAATGTGACTTTATAAGCATCAGGTGCCGACTCCCCGTACACTTGCTCTCTTTTTTAAGAGTCCTGATCTTTAATCGTTCCCATCTTGAGTATTGTCACAGGGAGATGTCTGTGTGTGTGCGTGGCGCGTCTGTGTGCGCAATCCAATCCCCTCACTGCCCTGTGTAACACGGCCTCCCGAGAAGCGGTGAGCAGATGAACTCTGTCCCACCTCCTGCAGTTCCTCGGTTCTGTGGAGGTTGTCAGGCTCCCCGAGCCGGAGGGAAAAACTCGAGCAGGGATATTAATCCACCTGCTGCGGCGTGGCAGAGACCGGCCCTGCATTTCCATAGCACCTTCTATCACCTGGGGTCATTCCAGAGTGTTTCCCACACAGGCGCAGTCAGTTGTTGCAACGTAGGGAAACATTGCAACTAATTGTGCACAGCAAGATCCCACAAACAGCACCATGCCAATAATTATACTGCTCGCTGAGGGTGGTGAATTTGTGGAATTTGCTGCCCTATAGCGCGCTGGAGTCTGAATCGTTGAATGGTTTGAAGAAGGCGATGGATATATTTTTAATAAAGAGAGTGTTGAAGGGAGATGGGGGAGCAGGGAGAGATCCCGCCACCATCTGAACAGCTCAAAGGCCTGAACTCTTCTAATTCCTACTGCATGTTGGTTGAGGGATAAATATCTCCTTTGACATCGTGGAAATGGGATCTTTCCCATCCAACTGAGAGGGCCAGAGGGATTCTCATTAAATGTCTCATCTGAAACACTGCTCCGTTGACAGTGAGGCCTCCCCCAGGCTGTACGAGTCCCCCCACCCCAAGACACACGAGGCTCCCCCCACCCCAGCCGCACAAGTCCTCCCAGTCTGGATTTTGTGCTAGGGTCTCTGGAGCGGACAGAATCCCTGGACAGAGGTGAGAAAGCCGGGCCCCAAGGCCCAGCTGGGTAGATCTATCCGCGGGGAGACTGGAAAATGATCTAAACGACGGTATCATCTAAAATAAATCTCACACATCTGGATCCTAAAATAAATATTATCTGGTCTGCTTTGGAATGAATTTTCCCCCCCATAAGTGAAGAGAGGGTAAAAGCCGATCTTCTGTTTATCAGCAGCACTTGCTTAACGAAAAAAAGGAGCAGGAAGAGACCATTCTGCCCATCTAGCCTGATCCACCCATTATTCAATATGATGGTGACTGATCTGTGTTGAGTGACATGGCGGCACAGAGGTTAGCACAGCTTCCTCACAGCACCAGGGACACGGGTTCGATTCGCAGCCTCGGGTCACTATCTGTGCCGAGTCTGCACGTTCTCCCCGTGTCTGCGTGGGTTTCCTTCCATAGTCCAAAGATGTGCTGGTTAGTTACTTTGGCCATGCTGAACTGCCCCTTAGCATCTGGGAGTTTAGCAAGGTATATATGGGGGAGTTGTGGGGATAGGACCTAGATGGGATTGTGGTCAGTGCAGACTCAATGGGCTGAATGGCCTCGTTCTGCACTATACAGATTCTATGATCTTGGGCTTTAGTTCTATTTTCCTGACTGTCCTTTGTATTCTTTGCCTATTGTTGTGCTTTAAAGTGTTTGGACTTTAAAGGGACAGAGAGATTGCATATGGATTCACCCTAGCTGCAAGTTAATGCACGGGGATGTGTCTGGTTTAATATACCTGATTTTCAAACGGAATATTTTATTGCTGTATCTGACTGGCAGTGGTTGCTGGGGCTGTATTCTGCATGGCACAGTGGGTTAGCACTGCTGCCTCGTTGCACCAGGGACCTGGATTCGATTCCAGCCTCGGGTCACTGTCTGCGTGCAGTTTGCACATTCCCCCCATGTCTGCGTGGGTTTCCTCCAGGTGCTCCAGTTTCCTCCCACAGTCCAAAGATATGCGAGTTAGGTAGATTGGCCGTGATAAGTTGCTCCTTTGTGTCAAAGATGTGTAGTTTAGGGGGAATTAAGGGAGTAAAAATTGGGTTATGGGGAAAGGGTTTGAGTGAGATTATGGTTGGCGCAGACTTGATAGAACATAGAACAATACAGCACAAACAGGCCCTTCAGCCCACGAGTTGTGCCGATCACATCTACCAATCCACAGACCTATCTATAACCCCCTATCCTATTCTTTTCCATATACTCATCCAGAAGTCTCTTAAAAGACCCCAGCGAGTTTGCCTCAACAACCTCCAACGGCAGCCGATTCCATTCACTCACCACCCTCTGAGTGAAAAACTTACCCCTAACATCCCCTCTGTATTTGCTTCCCTGCACAATAAATCTGTGTCCTCTCGTAGTGACCATTTCCGCTCGGGGAAATAGTCTCTGAGAGTCCATCCTATCTATTCCTCTCAACATTTAATGGGCCGAATGGCGGCCTTTTGCACTGTAGGAATTCTTTGATTTCAAGAGTTTCTCGATTAAAGGCTGAAAGGAGTCTGGGAGTTGCCATGAAACCTCTGATATTCTAACTGTGTATGTGTGTGGTTCAGGTATAGCCCCAGGAGCTTTCTCCAGCCTCCCTGGTGAGTGGGTGAATAGTAAATAAGTTGTTTTTATTTTTTGATCTTTGGGCTCGTTCAGCTTTGAGCTGCGTCTCTTTCAGTGACAGGTTGTGGGGGGGGGAGAGGAGGATTGCTGAGCGATTCCTCACTGCCCACGCTGCAATCCTGTATCAAGAGCTTCCAGCTTGTGGGTTTGACATGGAGTAAAATTGTCTGCCCACTCAGCTCTCGAGCGCTTGCTGTGAAGTTCTTGGGAAGGACAGAGCTATTTAATCAGCTAGCTGCATTTATAATTAGAGTCACATGAGCTTTTAAACATGGATCCTTCTTTATTTATCACTCTCTTCCTAGCAGACTCCCTCTGCTGGTATATGTGTACATGGTAGCTTCAGATGGACAAAAGCACAATGCAACTTTCAGTATACATTCTACACACACTAATCCCACATCTTGGTGCTGTCTTGTAGAGGGAGTTAACTCTGGAATAAATCCTGGCAGTTCAGTGTAACAGGAGTAAATAGTGACTTGAAGTGAATCATATACCAATTGAAGGTAAAAAGCAGGTTTCTAAAATCATACACCGCCCCCCCCCAACACCCTGCTCAACATGCACACCTCCCCCATCCCTACTTGCACTCTGCTCGCGTTGTCTCTCTTCTCCCTCTTCTCGTGCTTTCACTCTCCAGCGCTCTTTCCCCTCTGTGTGCCTCTCTCTGTCTGTCTGTGTGCCTCTCTCTGTCTGTCTGTGTGCCTCTCTCTGTCTGTCTGTGTGCCTCTCTCTGTTTGTCTGTGTGCCTCTCTCTGTCTGTGTCTCACACACACTGTTGTATTAAATGTTCATTGAGTGAATATTGAGATGTCAGGGTTTATTTTTGTCACACTTTGTCAGAATGTCAGTTTTTGTCATTATTTCAGTTGACTAATTGGTGTGAGAGAGATCGATGGACAATGCCTCAGAGCTAAAGCATCAATTCTGGTGTTACTGTGAAACCTCAGCCAGTGAAAGTGTGGGGAATTGGAGTGAAACACTGCAGCTCTGGATAACTTGGTGAGACCCAGTGAGTTGTGGGTGCCCTGCGGTGGAGTGTGACTCGGAACAGTGAGCAGAGTGCACCAGCCTGAGATTACCCTCCGTCTGCCTCCTTTCCCCTCACCCTGTTTCTGTTCCTCAGTGTCTAATCCGATTGCCTCATCCCAGCCAATCACTCCGGGAAATCCCGGATCCACCTGTTGGAGCATACAGCTGGTAGGAAATGGGAAAAGGAAGTCCTGCATTTATATAGCACCTTGCATGACTCCCTGGCATCCCTGAGTTGTTCATGACCAATGAGGTACTTTGCCACAGTGACTACACTTCAGAATGTGGCAGAGCTTTGTACAGAGCAAGATCCCACAGTGTGATGATAAGCAGGTTCTATCTCTTGAGGAGGTCAATAGAAGAATTGGGATTGGCCGGAATCCCGGTGAGAACTCACAATTTCCTTTTAAGTTAGTGACAGGCAGTAATGGAGGACAGGACCTTGGCTCAAAGCTCATTTGGCAGGGCGGCGCTCCCTCGGCGCTGACCCTCTGGCAGGGCGGCGCTCCCTCGGCGCTGACCCTCTGGCAGGGCGGCGCTCCCTCGGCGCTGACCCTCTGGCAGGGTGGCGCTCCCTCGGCGCTGACCCTCTGGCAGGGCGGCAGCATAGAGTTTTATGCTGGAGCTTTGATCCACAGCCCCCCGGCTCAGCAGTGAGCCTGTTTCTGGCTGAGTTTTGGTTGTCTGGGTCACAGTGTCTCCACACTGGGCGATTCCTGATTTGAGAGCAGGATGGAGGAAGGTGGGTGGATGGGTATTAGCACATTGTCCATCTTCTGAACTCACTGGAAAAGGTGGAAAAAAACTGGTTTCCGCTCTTCTTCTCTATCCCTATTGAGAAGCGGGAACGAGCTGGACTGCAGCAAACATTGACAATTCCCTCTTCCCCCTGAGGTTTGAGGTCTGTTTCATTGCCAACCCAACCAGAATAACGAATCCTGAGGCTTGTTAGCAACTGATGAGCCAGTGTTGGAGAATCATAGAATCCCTGTGGAACGGGAGGAGGCCATTCGGCCCCACCCTGTAAATCCACATACTTGCTGTGCTAATCAATAAGAGGAATTTAGCATGGCCAATATACCTAACCACGTCTTTCAGACTGTGGGAGGAAACCGGAGCACCCGGAGGAAACCCACGCAGACACGGGGAGAACGCGCAAACTTCACACGCATGACATCAGGATTTCCGTTCTGCCTCTGGTGGGGCTAAGGGATGGGGTGGGTGGCAGGCATGAGGCAGACACTTGTGACGAGAGTTCCCGCCAACGTAAATCGTGATCTGCGCCTCTCAGGAGAACTTTCTTCTCCCATTCACCAAATTGTCCCCTGAGAGAATAGAAGCCAATAATTCCCAAACTGGGATCCGCGCAGACTTTCCAATGGGGCTGTAGGATAATGGGAAAGGAGCGGAGTTGGTCACTGCAAGTGAGGACCGAGGGTGGGATTTTCTGGTTGCACTCACTCCGAGGTTAGAAAATCATGCCCGAGATTGATGAACCTTTGCATGGTCCATGTTCAGCCCTCTACCATTCCAGGGCAAGAAAATTCCACCCTGAGTATGTGTCCTTCCAAGAAAAAAAAATCTCTCTTCTTAATGGCATTAAGCATTAAGCTTGAATATTACCGAAAAGGAAACATGCTGCTGAAGTTTTTCATCTTGCACTCATCAGGACAAATACAAGAATGCCAAATTTCAAACAGGTTTTTCTTTACAGTAATGCTGCCCTTAATATTCTCAGCTGTCAACCCCATCATCTCATAAATCAGGAGATTTTTATTAATCATCATAAATTGCTTTCTCTTTTCAAACAGATTAGCATTGAGTTCATAAAACTCATTAGTGGTTTATTTAATCAGATGACAGTTTTTCATCATATTCCTGCATCAAAAAAATGCCTCAAAGAAACATTGAAGAATGAATTCTGCCTCTTATCTGTGGAAGTGATCTAAGCAAAAGTTTATTTATTATTCACGAGTAAGGCTTATATAACACTGCAATGAAGTTGCTGTGAAATTCCCTGAGTCACCACACTCCGGCACCTGTTTGGGTACATTGAAGGGGAATTTAGCATGGCCAATGTACTTAACCAGCCTTTTGGATTGTGGGAGGAAACTGGAGCACCCGGAGAAAGCCCACACAGACATGGAGAGAATGTGCAGACTTGGCACAGACAGTGACCCAAGCTGGGAATTGAACTTGGATCCCTGGCACTGTGAGGCACCAGTGCTAATGACTATGCTACCATGCCACCCCCACCATTTCCCACACTGCACAAAGGAGATAAATTGTCAGCTGGGGCCTGGTTTGCGACATCAAAGGAACGGCCGATATATTTCCAAGTCAGGATGGTGAGTAGGTTGGAGGAGAACTTGCAGGTGATGGTATTCCCCATGTATCCGCTGCCCTTGTCCTTCTATTGGTTGTGGGGTTGGAAGATATTGCCTAAGGATCTTTGGTGAATTGCTGCAGTGCATCTTGGTGACTTGCATTTGGACACGAACATTCTTGAGACTCGTGCACTGGAACACCCAGATCCCTCTGCATCGGGGTATTCTGCAGTTATTATTAAATTAAATTAATTGCCTTTTTGTTTGCTTGTTGGCCGTGATGTTGTGTGAGTGAGGTGAGATAATCAATTTGCTTCCCATGTCTTCTCTCTTTGAGCCGGGATAATGGGAGTGTCCTTGAGTCGGATAATGGGAATGCCTGCACTGGGATAATGGGAATGTCTTTGAGCCGGGACAATGGGAATGTCTCTGCGCCGGGAGAATCGGAATGTTGTTGAATCGGGATAATTGGAAACCTGTTGACATTTACCTTAAGCGGATGAAGTGATTTATTGGAGAAAGGAATGACATTTGTCTGAAGGGAAGCATTATACTGATTTGTTTTTTGAACAGAACAGTGGTCTGTGACTGGTAGGAGAGGGTGAGTCACTTTATTGATTTTAGGTGACTCAGTAACCATGGTAATGCAATTTTAAAGATGGCAGCTGTATTTAATGCACTGCTAGTGAAATGTGAATAATGAGGATCCCCGATTCACTGCAGAATCCGGCTGATTCATCCCATTGAGAACGTGACCACCACCTCATCTAACAGTCATCTGTCCCAAGCTGCTGCTAATTCGGGGGTGGGGGGGATGGTCCCTGCTGCTAGATCACGGGTTTAGCTTGTCAGATATTGCTAAACATCTCTGTTTAGAAGCTTTTAATTATCACTGTTAGGATTTTGATGGTTACAGTGGGTGTGTTTGCGAGGGTGCTGTGACGGTGCACTCTGTTTGTGCAGGGCTGGCAGCGGGGGGGACACTGGATACTTAGAGACAGAAGGCTATTGGAGTGAGGCGGAGTAGGGAGGGTGGAGGCTTGTGTGAAGCTTGAGTAACTCGGCCACAAGACCCATTCCTCACGACTCGATGTAACTTTCCCCATCGCATTTCAACATCATCAACTCCAGAACCAAATACTGTGAATCTAGAACTGAAAAAGGAGTGAGGATTTAAGGAGAGAAGTTTATGAAGTATTTATTACTAAGGCTCTCAGTCTTGCTGTCACTCTCTAGATCTCTATCTCTTTCTCACTCTCTTCCCTACTCTGCCTCTGTCTGTCCACCTCACTCTCTCTTGTCTCCCCACTATGTGTTTGCTATTATTGTAGGTAATTGTAGAATCCTTACAGTGCAGAAGGAGGCCATTCAGCCCATCATATCTGCATTGACAACAATCCCACCCAGGCCCTAACCCTATGTATTTACCCTCTTACACTTTCTTCTGTCAGAAAAAAGATACAAAAGTCTGAGGTTACGTACCAACCAACTGAAGAACAGCTTCTTCCCTGCTGCTGTCAGACTTTTGAATGGACTTGCCTCGCATTAAGTTAATCTTTCTCTACACCCTCAATATGACTGTAACACTACATTCTGCACTCTCTCCTTTCCTTCTCTATGGATGATATGCTTTGGCTGTATAGTGCACAAGAAACAATACTTTTGATCGTGTATTAATATTTGTGGCAGTAATAAATCAAATCAAATGATACTAGCCCTGACAGTGAGGGTCAATTTAGCACGGCCGATCCACCTAACCCGCACACCTTTGGACAGTGGGAAGAAACCAGAGCACCTGGGGGAAACCTGCACGGACACGGGGAGAACATGCAGATTCCACACAGACAGTGACCCAAAGCCAGGAATTGAACCTGGGTCCCTGGCGCTGTGAGGCAGCAGTGCCAACCACTGCGCCACCGTGCCTGTAGACCATGTAAACCCTCTACTTGTACAACCAGTCAGGAGAAGCTCTGTCAGCCTTCTCGTACGGGCAGAAGAGGGTTCTGGAATGTACCTCTGCAGTGACCTTCAAAAGCACCTTCCACTGACTGGAAACCATTTTGAAATGTTCTGAGGTCATGAAATGATTTAAAGAAATCCAATTCTTCCAACTTCTGAGCACAGTTCCAATGTGTGGATGTAATTAGTCTTCACCAAAGTGAAATCCCTTCACCAAAACCCCTTTATTTATAATTCCAGCAGCGGTACCCAGCGTGCTCGCAGTTAGCAGTCTACCTCCGGGAGTGCCAGAGGAACCGACACTCCCGCTTAAATACAAGAAAAAAACTCTGGCCCGTCAATTGGCTGCTTGATCAGGAGTTATATTCCAATATGCCCCAATCTCAATGGCCTGATGGAAGCCATTGCAGTGGAGTTGATGGTCAATGGAAGAGAATGGAGTTCTTTAGACCCTGTTGAAATGTCCAAGCAAACTCTGTGGTTGGATGGAATGGTTCAGCATTTGTGATCAACCTCAAACTCCACACTGTGATCTAACAAAGGTTTTTTTTAACAGAACAACTATACACACAACAGAGTGAGGAAAGAGGTCTTAAACTCCATAACCCTGAACCTCTGACTGCTAGGTCAAGACAGTAAGGAGTCTCACAACACCAGGTTAAAGTCCAACAAGTTTATTTGATAGTAAACCAACTAGGTCAACTCCAGGCAAGTCTGAGTGAGTCCCCAACTTGACTCCCAATCACCCTGTCACATGACCCCTTCAGGGAGTGTCCTTGATGGGCTATGACTCCACAAAATTCCTAATAGACGTGAAGATCTGCTGTCCTGAGAATACTGTAGTACTGATGTGTGTTCTTGGACTGAGCGAATCCCCCCTAATTTAATCCCATGGCTCCCACCGTCCAAGATGCCTTGATCCTGTAATCTCACTGCTAGATTTCGGCAGACCGAGAACTTCCTTCAGCGTCTGGGGAAGGGTTGTACGAAAGGAATGGAACTCATTTCTTCCATAGACTGTCTATCCAGCGTTCTTGGTGTTTTAGAAATTTCTAGAGCAGTAATCAGTGAGTGCGTTGAGGGCTTGGCCCAGGAAGCTGGAGATTTTTTAAAGTGCAGAGTTATCTAATTTGGAATTCCCTGGGTATTTGAGCGAGTTTGGACCAGAACTGCATAAAGAGGCAGCTGATGCTTTCAGATGGAGAAGCTTTGGTCAGTTTGTGTTATAAATGACCAATGAGTCAGTGCCTTTCAGTATTGCATCCTGGTCTGTCTCCCAAACGGGACCTGGTCTGTCTCCCAAACGGGACCTGGTCAAAACAGGCGTTTCCTGTAATTTTGGAGATATAATTTTAGGGAGGCTAGACCTTCTGGCAGAGTTACATCACGCTGCGTCCAGACCTTTTGCTTCCGATACTCGGTGGGTGAATTCAATTGCTTCCCTGTTTTCCCCTTACCCCCGCCCTCACCCGCTTGTTCCCCTCTTTGCTTTGGTCATGTTTAGACCAGAACACCTCTTTCGCCTGAAGCAGCCGAAAGTTTGCAAGTTTACTATCAAATAAATCGGTTAAAAATTGATGTTGTCAGACCTCTTACTTGGTCGTGTTTGCCACCGTTATCTCATCACCTAACAAAAAAAATAACAGGAACAGGCCCTTCGGCCCCTCCAATTCTGCACTGACCATGCTGTCCGACTGAACTAAAACATCTGATCTTTCCTGGGATCATTTCCCTCTATTCCCATCCTATTTGCCCCTTTTAAAAGTCAATACCGTATCCGCAACCTCCCGCAACGAGTTCCAGGCATCCATCACCCTCTGTAAAAGAATCTGCCTCGTACATCTCCTTTAAATCTTACCCTTCGCACCTTACACTTGTACCCCCCTAGTAATTGACGCTTCCACCCTGGGGAAAAAGCTTCTGACTATCCACTCTGTCCGTGCCCCTCATAATCTTCTATCAGGTCACCCCTCAATCTCTGTCATTCCAGTGAGAACAAACCAAGTTTCTCCAACCTCTCCTCATGGCCCCTCCACTGGGATGAGCAGATTGCTCCGGCAGCACCCCCTGGGGTACAAACAGACCCCGTCCCCTCTTGGTCTCCCGCCCCCACCGTCACCACCATTACAGGGGCCTTTTTTTGCAGCTGGGTGTATTAGTATCAGTTTTGTTGTTAATGCTACTGTGAAGTGTTCTGCTAAAGGCCCATCATGGGTGGCACAGCGGGATGGCACAGTGGTTAACATTGCTGCTTCACAGCACTAGGGACGTGGATTCAATTCCTGATTTTGGGTCACTGTCTGTGTGGAGTCTGCACATTCTACCTGTGTCTGCATGGGTTTCCTTCAGATGCTCCCGTTTCCTCCCACACTCCGAAGATATGCTGGTTAGGTGAATTAGTTATGCTAATATCAGAGTAAAGATGTGGTGTTATAGGGATAGGATGGGATTGTTGCTGGTGCAGATTGAATGGGCCGAATGGTCTCCTCTGGCACTGTGGGGATTGTAGATTGTCCTTGTCTCACCCTCTCTCTCCCGGTTTCCTCCACACACACCTCTGTGACCTCTGAGTCCCTCTAATCTCTCTCTCCCTGTTTTGGTCCATGAATAACAGCTAAGGTTCGAAGATAATTTGATCAGTGAAACTCCTACACTGCATGAGGGGAGCCTGCGTTTTGTGCTTTCATTGTTTATTGTCACTATTTTTTTTGGAAAGTGTTTTCATTTCTGTAACGTGTGATTTAAGCAGACAGACTGCACCAGGGTAATAAAAGGAGGTTAGTTTATTTCACTGGCATCAAAGTGCTATCAGCCCTGTGTAACTCCAAAAATCAAACCATTCACCGAGAATGTTGACCGCCAATGCCCAATACCTCTGTCCCGTTCCAGCCTCAGCTCCTCAACGCATTCACTCACCAGGTTTGAACCACAGAATCCCCACAGTGCAGAAGGAGGCCATTCGGCCCATTGTGTCTGCACCAACCCTCCAATAGAGCATCTCACCCGGATCCCATCCCCATAACCCCATGTATTTACACTGCTAAACCCCCTGACATTAAGGGGGCAATTTAGCACAACCAATCAATCTAATCAGCATGTCTCTCAGATGTTATTCAGATTTGTTCTGCTGCTTAGCCTCCTGGTTACCATCCTGCTCTCTCTCTGACTATTTTCTTCCACTGTGTTGTCAGCAGGGTGACACAGTGGTTAGTGCTACTGCCTCACAGCGCCAGGGACCCAGGTTTGATTCCTGGCTTGGGTCACTGTCTGTGTGGAGTTTGCACATTCTCCCCATGTCTGCGTGGGTTTCCTCCGGGTGCTCCGGTTTGCTTCCATAGTCTGAAAGACGTGCTGATTTAGGTGCATTGACCTGAACAGGGCCAGAGTGTGGCGACTAGGAGTATTTCATAGTAACTTCATTGCAGTGTTAATGTAAGCCTTACTTGTGACTAATAAGTAAACTTTACTCTGTATTCGCCAAGGTTTGTTCCCCATAACCATTGCCTCCTTCTGTCATTAATTTACTTCAACTCATTGACACCATTTCTGATTTATACCTCAGGGCTTTGCCCTCCCTTCCATGCCGTCTCTCTGAATCTCAGGACGATTGTGACCCCCTCGTACCTGTTCCAGCAATCAGCAAGCTCACTGCTGATCTTCACCTTAGCTTCATCTTCCTGGATATTTCTTAATTCCCTTCATTTTTAAAGTTTATTTGTTAGCATCACAAGTAGGTTTATGTTAACACTGCAATGAAGTTACTGTGAAAATCCCCTAATCGCCACAGTCTGGCACCTGTTTGGGTACACTGAGGGAGAATTTAGCACAGCCAATGCACCCTAACCGTTTGGGCATGTATTGGGATACAGTGAAAAGCTTGTTTCTTGCGTGATATGCAGACAAAATATACAATTCATAGAGTACACAGGGGAGAAGGAAAGGAGAGGATACAGAATAGAGTGTTGCAGTTACAGATAGGGCAAAGAGAAAGGTCAGCTTAATGTATAATAGAACCACTCCGAAGTCTAACGGCAGCAGGGAAGAAGCTATTCTTGAGTCGGTTGAGACATGACCTCAGATTTTTACATCTTTTTCCCAACGGAAGAAGAGAGAATGTCCGGAGTGTATGGGGTCCTTAATTATGCTGGCTGCTGTGTTGAGGCAGTGGGAAGCGTAGACAGAGTCAATGGATGGGAGGCTGGTTTGTGTGATGGATTGGGCTACATTCACAACCTTTTGCAGTTCCTTGCAGACTTGGGCAGAGCAGAAGCCCATCCCAAGCTGTGATACAACCAGAAAGAATGCTTTCAATAGTGTATCTGTACAAATTGGTGAAAGTCATAGCGGACATGCTGAATTTCCCTAGCCTCCTGAGAAAGTAGAAGCTTTGGTAGGTTTTCTTAACTATAGTGTCGGCATGGAGGGAGACCAGGACAGGTTGTTGGTGATCTGGACACCTAGAAACTTGAAGCTCTCGACCATTTCTACTTTGTCCCCGATGTTGCAGACAGGGGCATGGTCTCCACTACACTTTCTGAAGTCGATGACAATCTCCTTTTTATTGACATTGAGGGAGAGATTATTGTTACCGCAGATTCTCTATCGGTTTTTAATGATAAAGAAATCTCGATACTGTACAGTTAGGGAGCAGCTTGTTAGAGTTGACCTGGAATCTTGTTGTTTCGTGTTTTTTATCTGGTACAGAATCCTGGGAAACGATTATCCAATGCTTTAGTTTGAATCTGTGCTGGTTAATCTGCAATGATCCAATCAGCCTTCCATCAAATCGTGCTTTACTCTCTCTCTTATTTAATGAATAGATTCTCTTCTGGGGTTACTGGGGAGGGTGATCTTTCTTTGCCCAGAGTTGATGGGAGTGTACACAGGCAGTGAGCTGTTACGTGGAGCATTTATCCAGCATTTTATACGGCTTGGATTTTTCCACTGGTGTTTAATCCGAGATTATCCGGTGGGATTCCGAGACAGGATGGTGGAGTCAGCTTTTTCTTCTGGCTCCAGGGTGGGATTATCCGAACTTTGTTTCTGTGATCAGTGGGGGCTGGAGGTTGACAAAATATTGAAATGGTGGTTGGAGGGAGTTGGGGGAAGAACTGGGTGGGAGTGTTATTGACAATGTATGAACAGAGCTGGCAATCCAAAGCTCTGCTGCCTGTATCTTAACTCACACCAAGTCCTGTCCAACCATCGCCCTAAGTATAGCGTCGCTCCCTCAGGTGTGACATCTCCTTTATTCCCATTTGTGTTACAGAATCCCTACAGTGCAGAAGGAGGCCATTCGGCCCATTGAGTCTGCATTAACAACAATCCCACCCAGGCCCTATCCTCATAGCTCCACATATTTACACCCCCCCCCCACTGACAGTAAGGCTGGGATTTTCCGGCCTCACTCATCCCCAGGACTGGAAAACCCCAGCTGAGGTCAACGGACATTTTTGCATGATCTGTGTCCGGTCTGCTATGATTCCTGTAGTGGGTGGGATGGGAGGATTCCGACCAAAGTGCCAATTTAGCATGGCCAATCCGCCTAACCCGCACGTCTTTGGACTGGACTGTACGTGTACATTGCTGCTATATAAATGCAGATTGTTGTTGGAACTGTTTAATTTTTGAAGACCTATTCTCTTGGCTAGCATTGGGCATGTTTAAATCTGGCAGGAATATGTTTATCAATCAACTTTCTGAAAGTGAAAACTTTGTTTAATTGACTTAAAGATGATCTCCAGGGATTGATGGAGAGCGAGAATAAAGCCAACATTAGAGAAATTTGTTTAGTTTCTGAAAGTTGCACATTTCACAATAATTGTGAACAATAAGCTGGAATAATGTAGAGGGGAGTTATAGGATAAAAGGTAAAACTATCCGGAGTATAGAGACGCAGAGAGACCTGGGGGTGCAGGTTCACAAGTCTCTGAAGGTGTCAGTACAGGTGGAAAAAGTATAGAACGTTGGTAAGGCCTCACTTGGAGTACTGCGTCCAGTTCTGGTCGCCGTACTACCGGAAGGATGTGGAGGCCCTGGAGAGAGTGCAGAGGAGATTTACCAGGATGCTGCCTGGTATGGAAGGGCTGTCTTACGAGGAAAGATTGAATGCACTGGGGTTGTTTTCCCTTGAAAGACATCGGCTGAGAGGGGATCTATTAGAGGTATATAAGATTGAGGGGTATAGATAGAGTAAATGGTGGTAAGCTTTTTCCACCATTAGATTCGGATAGAACGAGGGGTCACAGCCTTAGGGTGAGGGGGGCTATGTATAAGACTAATATTAGAGGGCATTTTTTCACACAAAGGGTAGTGGGGGTGTGGAATGCACTACCGAGTAAGGTGGTGGGAGCAAGCACGCTAGGGTTGTTTAAGGGTCTCTTGGACAGCCACATGAGCGGTCTGCAGATAGAGGGATATATGAGGACTGTTTAAATACTTTAATTGTTTCCACAGGCTATTCGGTCCACCTTGTTGACCAACAAGGTGCATGCATTCGGCAGGTCATGCGAGGGCTGCTCCTGGAGGTTACTTCAGGAGTGGCCTAGTGCTTCAAGTCGTTAGTGTATGCTTAAACTGGACCATCAGATGGGCAACATGACAGCTCAGGGACTATCGCTGTTGCTGTGCAGACACATGGATTTGGGCCTGTGTCTGCGGGAGTTTGCGCGTTCTCCCCGCGGTTGTGTGGGTTTTCTCCGGGTGCTCCGGTTTCCTCCCACATCCCAAAAATGTGCTCTTAGGCTGATTGGGTAACAAATTGTCCCTATATTGATCTCTATATGTCATTAAGACATTAGGATGGCGGCGCGGGCTCGTTGGGCCGAAGGGCCTGTTTCCCGTGATGTTTTTCTTTGTTGTTCTTGTTCTAATTTACAACACAGAAACAGGCCGTTTGGCCCATCTGGTCCATGCCAGTGTTTCTCACTCCACATGAACCTCTTCATCTCAACCTATCTGTTCATTCCCTTCTCTCTACTGTGTTTCTCCAATATCCCCTCACTCTGTGCTGTTCACCTCAAACACTTCATCTAATTCCACATAATAACATCTGGCTAATGTTGATTTTATTAAAGACTGATTCATAGAATCCCCACAGTACAGAAGGAGGCCATTCGGCCCATCAAGTCTGCACTGACCACAACCCCATCCTATCCCTATAACCCTATGTATTTACCCTAGCTAGTCACCCTGACACCAAGGGGCAATTTAGCATGGCCAATCCATCTAAGTAAGAGGTCTGACAACACCAATTTTAAATCCAACCGATTTATTTGATAGTAAACTTGCAAGCTTTGTAGCCTTCGTCAGGCGAATGAGGTGTTCTGGTCTGCAATAGCACACATATCAGCACAGACAGTTTACAGATTACTGATTAGAATGCAAATCCTTACACCTAACCTGCTATTCAAGTCTTAAAGTGGCTAACAATGTGAGTGGAAGGAGCACTGAGGTTAGAGAGATGTGTATTGTCTCCAGACAGCACATCTAACCCACGCATCTTTGGACTGTGGGAGGAAACTGGAGCACCCGGAGGAAACCCACGCAGACATGGGGAGAACGTGCCACTCCGCACAGACAGTGACCCAAGCTGGGAATCGAACCCTGCGCTGTGAGGTAGCAGTGCTAATCACTGTGCCGCCCCAAAATATATATTTTTAATAAATCTCTAAATGTTAGGCCTAAGGTGGGATTTGAACGCATGGTTTCTGGCTCCCATTCAGGGTACGTGTCCTCCTGTACAGTTATTGGCTCGTCAGAATGGTGAAATATTTAAATAAAACATGTTTTTTTTGCACATTTCTTCTGGGATCACACCTTCTGTTCAGCTCAGCTAGTTTGTGTGGATGCCAGTTCTGTTCAAGTGATGGTTTAATTTAAATATTCCACAAGACAGCACTTGGAATGAGATCAGAGTCTCTGTTTCTCAAAGGAAGAAGATACTGTTTGGACATGTACAAAAAAATCTGTTGAACAAGGTACAAAATCGCCTTTCACTCTGTCACCCACTGACTGACACACTCACTCGCACACACTGGCACTCACGCACACTGGCACTCACATTGATGCACAGACTCATTGACACACACACACACGGCACTGCTGCCTCTCGGTGCTAGCGACCCGGTTCAATTCCCAGCTTGGGTCACTGTCTGTGTGGAGTCTGCACATTCTCCCCATGTCTGTGTGGGTTTCCTCCAGATGCTTTGGTTTCCTTTCACAGCCAAAAGATGTGCAGAGTAGGTGGATTGGCCATGCTAAATTGTCCCTTAGTGTCAGGGGGGCCAGCTAGGGTAAATACATGGGGTTATGGGAACAGGACCCGGATGGGGTTGTAGTCGGTGCAGATTTGATGGGTCGAATGGCCTCCTTCAGTACTGTGGGGATTCGATGAATCAATCTTTAATAAAATCAACGTTATCCAGGTGCTGTTCGGATAATTCTAACCAATGAGGTTATATTTAAAATGTGGGATTAGATGAAGTGTTTGAGGTGAACAGCACAGAGTGAGGGGGTACTGGAGAAACACAGTAGAGAGAAGGGAATGGACGGATAGAGTGAGATGAAGAGGGATTGGAAGAGGCTCATGTGGAGTGAGAAACACTGGCATGGACCAGATGGGCCGAATGGCCTGTTCCCGTGTTGTAAATTTGATGTGAAATGTACAACTTTCAGAAACTAAATGAATTTCCTTTGATATTGGAGACACACAAAATGACTGGCTACACATAGATATACACACAGAATGACTGAATACACACACACTCGCGCATACACACACACACACACATGCACCCCCCCCCCCCACACACGCACGCACACACACACAGAATGACTGAATACACACACACTTGCGCGCACACATGCACAGACACATGCACCCCCCCTCCACACACACACACAGAATGACTGAATACACACGTACACACAATTGCACGCACACGTACACGTGCTGATAGTACATTCCTAGCTCCTGCACCGTGTGACATCCCAGTTCCGCTAAGCTTTGATTAAAGGAGGTTTGGATCTCTGAGTTTGCTCCTTGCACAGACACGGTGTTTATTTGTGAAACAAATCACACGGACATTCTCACTCACTGACACCCCGTGGAATATCACCTTAACATTTAATTAAGGGCTGCCATTCTCCAGGTATTACGGATTAATCTCCAGAATCCAGAGAAAACAAACAGATGCTTAAAAAAAACAGCATTTATCTTTGTAATTTTTTTTGAAGCGTTTTATTTAATCTTTCATAGAGTCGTAGAGGTTTACAGCATAGAAACAGGCCCTTCAGCCCAACTTGTCCATGCTGCTTGGTTTTTTGCCACTAAGCTAGTCCCAATTGCCAGTGTTTGGTCCATATTCTTGTTTCCCCATTTTACCCATGTAACTGTCTAAATGTTTTTAAAAGTGATTTTGAAATATAGACATTGAATCCTGGGAAGCGAGGGGTTCAGACCAGTTATAAATGTGATCTTGGCATTTATTGCAAAAGGAATAGGATATAAAAGTTGAGAAGCGTTGCTGTTACTGTACAAAGCTCTCCGGATGAAGAAATCTCTCCTTATCTCAATTTTTACCTACTTTTTTTACTTTTAAAATCTAAAAGTTTTTACCCCCCCTATCCTCAGACTGTGATCCCTAGTTCTGGACTCCCCCCACCATCGGCAACATTCTTTCTGAATCTACCCTGTCCAACTCTGTTAGAATTTGATTGGTTTCCATCAGATTTTCCCTTCATCCTTCTGAACCCCAGCAAAAACAATGCTGAACAACTCAATTTCTCCTTTTTACATCAGTCGCACCATCCCTGGAATCAGTTTAATGAATCTTCTCTGAACCCTCTCGAGAGCAAGAATATCCTTCAGAAAAGGAGACCAAAACTGCACACAATACTCTAAGTAGGGCCTCACCAAGGCACCCTGTATAACTACAGTAAGACATCCAGGCTCCTGTACTCAAATCCTCCCACTATAAAGGCCAACAGTCCAAAGGCCGACTTTATCTCCTGTATGGGTGAGCTAGCTAGCTACTCCTGACCACTGTCAGTCCTCCCCATCCCCCCTCTCCCGCCATTCCCTGGGGTCCCACTGTCAGTCCTCCCCATCCCCCCTCTCCCGCCATTCCCTGGGGTCAATGTGAACACTCCCCCTCCCCCCAATATGTTAAGCTGTGATACACACACACACACACACACACACACACACACACACACACACACACACACACACGAGAAGGTCAGATTTCAGCATCGTTGCTGTTCTGCTGGTTCCTGAGCTGATAGTTTGTGACACGGAGCAGTAGGAAGTCGGTCTGTCTCAGCAGAATTTGCATTACTCATTATCCAGCAGTGTTTATTCCAAACTGAAAATCTTCTTGTGATGTAGGAAATGTTCAACATCAAAGCAATAATCCTCTCATCTTGCTGTTTACCTCTGTTTCTGCATCTGACTATGAGTGTGTGTGTGTCCCTCTGCTTCTCTCCCTCTGCTTTTTTCTCTCTCTCTCTCTCTGCTTTTCTCTCTCTCTCTCTCTGCTTTTCTCTCTCTCTCTCTCTGCTTTTCTCTCTCTCTCTCTCTGCTTTTCTCCTCTCTCTCTCTGCTTTTCTCTCTCTCTCTCTGCTTTTCTCTCTCTCTCTCTGCTTTTCTCTCTCTCTCTCTCTCTGCTTTTCTCTCTCTCTCTCTGCTTTTCTCTCTCTGCTTTTCTCTCTCTCTTTTACTGCCTCTCGTTTAATGTTCCACATTAACATACTGACTCACTTTTGCAATAAATCGTGATCGTCTGACTAATCTAATTGGTTGGATCTTGAGACAATCAGACTAATACCATTTTTACACAGACCCTGTGGCATGCCGCATACTGATCTGTTGACCAATTGTTAAAGATTATTTCTTCTGTACTGCTGAAAAGGAATTGTGTCATTGAAACTTAGCAGTTTACTGACAGTCATGAATTAACTGGTGCATTCTCCATGGCAATGCCTTTACCAATCTGAGTGCACTTGCCAACCATTGAGCACTCTCCTCCTGCAGTATAAATTGTTGTTCCATTCCCGCGGGTCTGTTCATTCCTTAGAATAGACATAGGCAGCACTTGATATGGATTTGAAAGGATTTTCTTTACTGAATAAAACTTAAAATTAATGCTACAGCTGTGAAGAAAAAGAGAAAAGTTGGGGACTGTTCACAGCCAGGCACTGTACAGACTTGAACTCGAACTTCATACTGGGCCGAACTAATTAAACAGATAACTATTACTGCAACACATGAATTCTTATCTGAGTTATTGAAATTGTTGGTACAAACTGTGTCCCTAACTTTCATAAACAATTGGCAGCTGTGGCTGTGAAAAGCTTTGTTTAGCATCATTTCTGCTAATATTATATTTTCAAAGAATGCAGTCAGTTTCTAAGTTCATCCCAGAATCCCCAGCTAGTTTTAAAATGTGGCCAAGTTAGTTTTAAAGCCTAGTGTAAGAAGTTACATCAACAGAAATATCTTAAAATGAAGCAAACCATACAAAGGATCACACACCTTCGTATAAGGTGTTCTTGCGAATTGATCTGATGAGTACAAGACGAAAAGCTTCAACAGCATGTGTCTTTTTGCAGCAACACTCTTGTTCTGCCTAAGCGGTTGCTTGTGGATGTTTGGTTTTTTGATCCCCAGATGTAGGGTTTCTCGAGGGGATTCACACTGTTGTCTCACACAGTTTTTCTCTCCCAGTTTACAGAGGAGAAGCTGGGGCAGGCGGAGAAGACGGAGTTGGACGCGCACTTTGAGAATCTGCTGAGCCGTGCCGACAGCACCAAAAACTGGACAGAGAAGATCCTCCGCCAAACCGAGGTCTTGCTTCAACCCAACCCAAGTAAGACCCGAAGTGAAAGCTTTCCACCCTGAGTGAAATTTCAGGCACACTAAAAAAAATCCCATCAGGATGGAAACTGGAATGGGATTAGGAGAGAATGGGAAACCTCTTTCCCGGGATGTGAAACTCTGTCCCCCACAATGCTCAGTTCCTCCTCTATTGAGTATCACGACCTCCCAAGAGCTTCGATGACCACGGATTTCCAATGGATTGGTCTGTGAATGCATAGAATTCCCACAGTGCAAAAGAAAGCCATTCAGCCTGTCAAGTGGATGATACGATAGCACAGTGATTAGTACTGCTGCTTCACAGGGACCCGGGTTCAATTCCGAACTCGGATCAGTGTCCGTGTGAAATTTGCATGTTCTCTTCGTGTCTGCATGGGTTTCCTCTGGGTGCTCCGGTTTCCCCTCTGATACACAGGTTAGATGGATTGGCCATGCTAAACTGCTCCTCAGTCTCAGGGGGATTAGCAAGGTAAGTGTGTGGAGTCACGGGGATGTGGTTAGTGGAGAACCCGATGGGTCAAATGGCCACCTCTTGCACTGTAGGGATTCTATGAAGATGAGTCTTCTATGAAGACTCTCAGCAGCAACTCTCAGACAAAGCGTCTCAGTCAGGCCCACAAGAAAAATCAGCAAATGTGCGATATCTTATAAATATGAGTGTCTGTTTCATCGAATAGAATTTCAGAAAATCTTTACAGTGCAGAAGGAGGCTATTCAGCCCATCGAGTCTGCACCGATCACAATCCCACCCAGGCCCTATCCCCATAACTCCCTGCATTTACCCGAGCACTAAGGGGCAATTTATTGTAGCCAATGAACCTAACCCACACACCTTGGGACTGTGGGAGGAAACCGGAGCGCCCGGGGGAAACCCACGCAGACATGGGGAGAATGTGCAAACCTGTTAATTGCTTCTGTAATCTCTGATCGAGCAGCAAAACTTCTAATATGCAGTATGAGTAATGCTGGCCAGGTGTGATGTTTACAGCAGGAAAGCAGGCCTTTCGGCCCAACTGCTACATGCTGGAGTTTATTCTCCATGTAAGACTCCTTTCACATTGCTCCAGTCCGCCTCTCCTTCTCTCCCTGTCCCCCTTGAGTGTGTATCTGACTTCCCCTGAGAGATACGTGCGATTTACCTCAGTGGCCTCTCGTGAAGATATTCTCTTCAATCCCTATCTTTCTCAGGTTTTTAACCTTCAATGTTGAGTTTTTCTGCCATTTGTCACGATGAGTTGGCCTCTGACTGAGTTGAGACATTTTCTTTTCAGATTAAATTGTAAAGTGACCTTTTCCAGATCTGTCTGGTTTGCGTGTTAGCAACGCACTGTGGGGAGCTTGTGCCCTCCTCCCTGGGGGAACTGTCTGCCACAGTCTCCTGAAGCTATAAAATTTTATTTGTCCTTTTTTATGGGAGAAATCAGAGCTGGAGTAGGCCATTCGGCCCATCGAGTCAGCATTGCTATTTGTAGAATCCTACGTTGCAAAAGGAGGCCATTCAGCCCATCTGCACCGATCACAATCCATCCAGGCCCTATCCCCTATGACGCTACATATTTACCCTAGCTAGTCCCCTGACACTAAGGGGCAATTTAGCACGGCCAATCCACCTAACTTATGCATCTTTCACATTGTGGGAGAAAACCGGGGGGGGGCTTGGAGGAAACCCACGCAGACATAGGAGAACATGCAGACTCCGCACAGACGTTGACCCAAGCCGGGAATCGAAACTGGATCCCTGGCGCTGTGAGGCAGCAGTGCCAACCAGTGTGCCACCGTGCTATCCAGAGTGCAGGTTAAGTTGATTGGCCGTGCCAAATTGCCCCTTAGTGTCAGGGGGATTAGCAGGGTAAAATCATGGGGATAAGGGTGGGATTGTGGTCGGTGCAGACTCGATGGGCTGAATGGCCTCCTTCTGCATTGCCGGGATTTGATAATTCTGAGTCTGATCTCCCAGTCAGCTGGTGCTGACTATCTGGTGAGGGCACAGGAGGGAGGATTATATACGTTGGGTAATAGGTTTAATAAAATATTTTTGTGAAGATGGTATCAGGGGAAGAGAGTGCTAATGTTCCTCTCCAGTTACCATGACAACCGGCTGCTGAGTAAGCGTGAGTAAGGAGCAGGAATTGTAACTCATGCGGGTACGATGGGCAGAATGTTGTACTTACCTCAATATAATCGACCCTGTGCCAACAGAGAGATTCTGATTCTACACCCAACTTTATTCACTTCACACCAGGCAGACAATTAGAATTCAACGTTGGAAAAATGGATCAGATTAAGTGTCTATGAAGGTTATTCCAAGCTTTTACAGTCTACAGTGTGAAAGTATTTTCAAATCATTATTTTTTAAAAAAAATAACAGATCAACACATCTAATCCCGTCTGCATTGTACCAGTCAGTACAATGACTGTCTTTATTTTTCAGTGTTCAAAGCTGTATTTTGTTACACTATTTGGGGTGGCACAGTGGTTAGCACAGCTGCCTCAGCGACAGGTTCAATTCCAGGCTTGCGTCACTGTCTGTGTGGAGTCTGCACGTTGTCCCCATGTCTGCATGGGTTTCCTCCCACACTGTAAAAAGTATGCTGGTTAGGTTGATTTGGCCGTGCTAAAGTTGCCCCTCAGTGTCAGGGGGTTCCAGGGGTGGGGCCTAGGTGGGATTGTGGTCGGTGCAGACTCGATGGGCTGAATGGCCTCCTTCTATGGTGTAGGGATTCTAGGAAGTTCAGAGGTTACTTCAGGGGACCCGTGCACATGCTTTCTGACACCCATGGTGTACACAACTTTTCAGAGTGGGTTGATTCAGTGCTGTTTTAGCCAGCCTCACATCTTCTGTCCCCCAGCCTTCCCCCCCCCACCCCCCAACCAAAACATCAAATACACACCACTCTCCCTTTCTCTCTCTCTCCTAACCCGACACCAAATCCCATTCATTCACCCTGCTGACTGACCTGCATCGCCACCTTCTCCAATCAGTGGCCCAAATTTAAAATTCTCAACTCTCATTGGGTCAGAGTCCCTACAGGAGCCCATTGAGTTTGCACTGACTGGTACTCCAGCTTATTCCATAACCCCACGTATCTACCCCGCTAATCCCCCTACTCTACACTATAGTTCCCTCTTCATACCTCCTTACAGTACTCTCCCCGTAGGTGTATCTTCTTGTTAGGTGTACACTCTTAGTTCACTCCTGTAAAGTTTCTTTTGCAGCTTCATAGTAACCTCTCTCTCTCTAATTGGAGATGAAACTCTGCATGGTTCTAAGTCTGATCCAACTAAAGTTCCAAACTAATTTAACATAAAGACCAGGATTTTACTGCCTCACTCAACCCCAGATCAAAAGCTCCTGCCCAAGGTCCACGGACATTCCTCATTGTCTGTCCCGGCCCATTCCGATTCCTGAAGCGAGCAGGAGGGCAGAATTCCAGTGAAACTCCCTGATTTTCAATCCCCATAGGTATACGCAGAAGCGCAGTAAGAAACAGGCCATTTGGCCCATCCAGCCCATGCTTGCATTCCATGCACGTGTGCAGTATTCCTGTACCTGCCCGCGCTCTGTCCGAGTTCGTTTATTGAGCTTTCTAAGCTGTGTGTGAGGATTGACACGATGTCTACCTCGGGGGAATGAGGTAGGCATCACTCCCTCGAGGTGTGATCTCATCATAAGGGAGTCAATGAGGCTCAACCTTCCAGCACAAGGGGTTTCCTGCTCCGGTCCCTGTTTCCAGTTCAGAGGCCAAACTGGACACAGCAACCATGGGCGAGGGAGGGGACCGTCCACTGAGGTTCCCACCACTCACCAGAGAGAAAATGGTCACAGTGCAGCCATTCAGCCCAACATAGCAATGCTGGCCCCCTCTGAGAGCAACTTGCCCTACCATTCCCATAGCACAGCTCTGTCAGTTCTTACCTCCTCACGTAGTTGCCCAAGCAGAGACAGGGGGGTTGTGGTACTGTCCCTGGACTAGTAATCCAGAGATCTAGCCCGATGCTCTGGGGATCCTGGTTCGAATCCCACCACAGTGGATGGTGAAATTTGAATTCATAAAAATCTGGAATTAAGAATGACCGTGAAACCATTGTCAATTGTCGGAAAAACCTATCTGGTTCACTAATGTCCCTTAGGGAAGGAAATCCGCTGTCTTTACCCGGTCTGGCCTACACATGACTCCAGAGTCACAGCAATGTGGTTGACTCTGAAATGCCCTCGGTGACAGGCAATAAATGGCGGCAATGCCCACATCGTATGAATGAATTTAATAAAAAGGTCCAATCCCTTTTTGTCCAAAGATCTGCAGGTTAGGTGGATTGGCCATGATAAATTGCCCCTTAATGTTGGGGGACTAGGCCTAATGTTGGGGGATGGGGCCTAGATGGGATTGTGGTTGGTGCAGACTCAATGGGCCAAATGGCCTCTTTCTGCGCTGTAGGGAATCTATGAAATCTCTGCCCCGGTAGGATCTGACAGGAATTGAAACGCAAAAGTTTCTTTATTCATCTCCGGCTACGCGGAAACACACCGTGTCGGGAGAGGCGAGGTGTAGGGGGCCGGGTGTTGCGGGTGGGGGAGGAGGGGGTTACTGTACCAAACAGCAAGTTATGAAGAGACTGAAGAAATGAGGATTCTTTTCCTTCTGAACTGAGAAGGTTGAGAGGGAATCTGATTGCAAGTCAGGAGAAGGGTCTGGTGGGATGGAGGAAAAACTGCGGAAGGTTGTAAGACATAAGAGTTCATGAGAATGGTGGCGATTACAGAGAGCTAGCATTGACAGTATGGGCTGAACAGTCTCCTCCTGTGCTGCGGCCAATAAAAATGTGAGATTGTGGGACCTGGAATGCTCTCTGAAGTAATTTTCTTTTACAAGGGATTTGGGTAAAGATGGGAATGGATTTGCTAGACTACAGATTCAGAGCAGGAAAGAGTTGACTAATTGGTTTAAGTTTAAAGTTTTATTAGTGTCACAAGTAGGCTTATATTAACACTGCAATGAAGTTACTGTGAAAATCACCTAGTCGCCACACTCTGGCACCTGTTCAGGTACACTGAGGGAGAGTTTAGCATGGCCAATACACCCTAACCAGCACGTCTTTGAGAGGAAACTGGAGCATCCGGAGAAACCCATGCAGACACTGGGAGAATGTGCAGGCTCCACACTTGCAGTGACCCGAGCTGTGAATCGAACCCGGGTCCCTGGCACTGTGAGGCAGCAGTGCTAACCACTGTGCCACCCCGGATAATTGGATAATCCTTTCCAAGAGCTGGTACAGCTGTAACAAATGGATTCCAGCATGAGATTGTTTTATCGTACATCCCTTTAGTACAGAAGGAGGCCGTTCGACCCATCAAGTCTGTATTGACTACAATCCCACCCAGGCCTTACTCCCATAACTCCATACATTTACCCTGCTATTCTCCCTGACATTAAGGGGCAATTTAATATGGCCAGTCAAGCTAATCTGCACGTCTTCAGACTATGGGAGGAAACTGGAGCGCCCGGAGGAAACCCATGCAGACATGGGGAGAATGTGCAGACGCTGCACAGAGGGTGCCTGAGGCCGGAATTGAACCCAGATCCCTGGTGTTGAGGCAGTTGTACTAACCACCGTGCCAGCATATTTACTGCCAGCGTTCACTGTTTGTAAGCTGTTGGATGGGGGGAGAGGGTGTGCGTAACTAACTCCTCAGTTTGAGGATGGTTGTCGTGGATTCTGATACTGGGAGACAGGATTGAATGTTTTTCTCCGTAATGGGTGAGGGGGGGGTGGTGTAATCACTGGAATTGGGTCAGTGCTGTCTGAAACAAGTTCACAAACCGGCACTAACCCCCCCTCTCTCTTTACCCACTGCAGGTGCTCGGATCGAAGAATTCCTTTATGAGAAATTGGATCGGAAAATTCCCTCCCGGATCACCAATGGTGAGCTGTTAGGACAATATATGATCGATGCTGCCAGCGAGTTTGGACCTGGCACCCCTTATGGTGAGTTCACAACCCGACTTGGAACACTCTTGAATACAGAGGTCGGCTCCAATCACGGTGAGCCGTCACTCTCTCTGGGACATGAGGGTTCAAGTCCTGCTCCTAGGCAGTGCTGAGGGAGTGCCGCACTGCCAACGGAGGGGGAGGGGGGGTGGGGAAGAACTGGGCAGTGAGGGAACTGGAGGATGGCATTGGACGCCGTTACAGTGGTTCGAAAAAGCAAGTTGGAATGCCCCAGTCATGGTAGGCGCTGTATAAATGCGAGTATATTTCTGGAGGCAGAAAGAAAGATTTTCATTTGAATAGTGCCTGTCACAGAGTGTCCCAGCTCATTTTACAGCCAATTAAATCCTCTGTTGAAGAGTTGGCACGCGGCGGCCAAATAGTGCACAGCAAGATCCCATGACCAGATAATTGATCAGATTATGTATCTGTCGCTTGCTGGGTGAGGGCTGGGTATCTTTGATGGAGAGGATGTGGGGGGGGTGGTGGTCGGGCCCCTTGGGGAAGGCTGCGCCTCCACAGTGCAGCAGTCCCCCAGCCTGCACTGAGGGAGGGAGAGAGGTGGGACTCGGAGGTGAGTTGCCTCAAACCAAACTGGCTGAAACTAGTTTCGAAATGAATCTTTGCCTCTGGGATCACGAGGGCGGGTTATTTAGACAAGGTTTGTGCAGCGTTTTGCATGTAGAAGGTTAATTGGCGCAATCTGACGGAGGGGTTAAGATAATTGAAGGAAGTTATGTGTTTATTTATTTATATCACAAGTTGGCTTACATTAACACTGCAATGAAGTTAAATTGAAAATCCCCCAGTCGCCACACTCTGGCGCCTGTTCGGGTACACTGAGAGAATTTAGCATGACCAATGCACCCTAACCAGCACGCCTTTCAGACTGTGGGAGGAAACTGGAGCACCCGGAGGAAACTCATGCAGACACGGGGAGAATGTGCAGACTCCAGACAGACAGTGACTCAAGCCGGGAATCGAACCCATGTCCCTGGCAGTGTGAGGCGGCATTGCTAACTACTGTGTCACCGTGCCTGATAACCATTCAGACGTATTGTTCTGCCTGGAATAGAATTCCTCTCAGACAAGTAATTGGTTTACAACCCATTTTACAAATGGAATAATGTCGTTGGGAATAATCTCCCTGATGGCGGACGAGGAGGTGACAGCTTCCATTGACAAACTGCACAGTTCAGCTGCCTCGGGGGAACTGGCCGAGTTTCCTGTGAGGTATCCTGACCATCTGCAATCTCCTCATCCCAAACTATTTCCCCATTGTCCTGTATTTCTGCAATGTGTTTTGCTCTCTGTTATCCATTACTCAAGCAAGCACTGACTGAGACTATTTGCCTTTGGGAGGCATCACTAACTGGCCTGATGTCGGCCATCTTGATGGATGCCCATTGCGGGTCATTGGAAATTTCCTCAATGTCCTTCACAGTGACCTGTACAGGAGAGGGATATGGCTCCTTCCACTCACTCACATCCCCACCCTCTCTTAGTTGAGAGATTTAAAAGATTAGCGTCCATCTGAAACACATCTCCAACAGTGCGGCGCTCCCTCGGCGCTGACCCTCTGACGGTGCGGCGCTCCCTCGGCGCTGTACTGTTACTGTGAGCCCCTGGGGGTGAGTGCTGCCCCTGAACTGTGGTGTGTTGCGTATCTGCGGCTTTTTGTTTTGCCCGACATTGGCAGAGATCTGCGTGATTGGTTGGATTGTGGGGGGCATGGGGGTATTAAAGACTACGTGAGGTGCTGAATTATTTAGTGTTCCTGCAGCCAATCTGCCTCCTGACTGTGAAAATCTCAGTGTCT
>JAGIQG010000025.1:5288706-5511206 GCA_024679065.1 Sphyrna mokarran | reverse complement strand
AGCGGTACCATAAACCCCACTCCGCTGTCATTAGTGGGATGTGATGAAAGATTATGGGGAAATCAGAATTCCGCTGTTGAATTGGGTGACCAGCCATGATCGTAATGAATGGCAGAACAGACTTGAAGGGCAGAATGGCCTTCTGCTCCTATGTTTTTATGTAATTAATCTTCTGGATATAGAGACCAACAAAATGTTGCCTTTAAGGTTATTTTCTCTACTGTTTGTGACATTTTAATGTGTATCCATTTAAAATTCTGTTCTAACCTTCTAGCTCCAAAAAGACCGACCTTGTCTTTACCCCCTGTTAAAATCCACTTGCTCCCAATAGTTTTTAATTCATCGATGGGATGTGCTGAGACCAACGTTTATTGCCCATCCCTCATTACCCTTTAGAAGGTGGTGGTGAGCTGCCACTTTGACCTGTTGCAGTCCCCCGTGTGGTGTAGGAACACCCACAGTGCTGTTAGGGAGGGAGTTCCAGAATTGAGACCCAGCAACAGTGAAGGAATGGCCAGTATATTTCCAAGTCAGGATGGTGAGTGGCTCAGAGGGGAACTTGCAGGTAATGGAGGTGTTCCCAGCTATCTGCTGTCCGTGGGTTTAGAAGGTGTTGTTGATGGAGCCTTGGTGAGTTCCAGTAAGCTGAGTGTCGTTGGTGGAAGGAGTGAATATTTGTGGAGGGGTGGCCTTGTCCTGGATGGTGTCAAGCTCCTTGAGTGTCGGACTTTTGCCTGTTATTTTGTTTCTTCTTGTAACGTTGTGATTCCCTCTGTACTGCTTTCAATCCCGCCATCACTGGAAAATATGGATTAGTAACTTCCAATTATCCTCACTTCACCACTGGCTGTTGAATCTTTAGTTGCCAAGGCCCCGAGCTCGAGAATTCCTCCCCTCTCCGCCTCTCTCTCCTTCCTCTCTTTGTCACTGAAAGTTTTTGGTCATTGATTCTAACACCACCTCATGCGGATTGGTGCCGAGCTTTCGTTTTGCAAGCGCTCTTGTGAAGCATCTCCTGGGATGTGTTGCCCAGTGAAAGTGCTCTGTAAATGTGAAGTGTTGTCGCGGTGGAATTGCTGAGATAATGAATGTTGATCAATTTGATTCAAAGATGACAAATCGTTTGTGGATGCAAGATCTTGGAAAGTATCTGAACGCTGCCAATAATAATAGAAAGTTCTGCACCGTTTGCTGAAGAGATTTGTGTCATAGAAACATATTTGGCCTTTCGAGCCTGCCCTGCCATTCATCATCCAACTCAATAGCCCAATCCTGCTTTCTCCCCACAAGCTTTGATCCCATTCGCCCCAAGTGCTATATCCAGCCGCCTCTTGAATGTACTCAATGTTTTGACATCAACTATTTCCCGCGGTAATGAATTCCACAGGCTCACCACTCTTTGGGTGAAGAAATATCTCCTCATCTCCATCCTAAATGGTCTATCCCGAATCCTCAGCTTGTGACCCCTGGTTCTGGATGTCCCTGCATCTACCTTTGTCTAGTCCTGTTAGAATTTTATAAGTCTCTATGAGATCCTCCCCTCATTTGTCTGAACTCCAGTGAAAATGATCCTAATCTAGTCAATCTCTCCTCCTACGTCAGTCCCACCATCCCTGAAATCAGTCTGGTAAATCTTCACTGCACTGCCTCGCGACCAAGAACATCCTTCCTCAGAGGGAGACATGTGTTCGTACAGTGTCTTTCATAACATCAGGACATCCCAAAGTGCATCACGTCCAATCCCCGACAATGTTCGGTTTATTTCTCTGATGGGATTTTTTTTATTTTTCTATCTCTTCAATGTTTGAAGAACGGAATATTGAAGGTTGACTTTTGACCTGTGCCATTTCAGTGGAGTCATTATCTAAAGGTGGCCAGTTGTTCTTTTGCTCAGCCTTTGCTGAATTATTGATGTGTGGCTGATGACGAGGGCACTTTATTCCGAGTCTGAGGGCTGGGAATAAATCAGCTGTGATGACTGTCCATTAACCCATCCGGAGAGAGCAATATTGCAGAGTAGAGAGACTTGTTGCTGAAGCTTTTTATCTTGCACTCATCAGAGCAAATGCAAGAATACCAAATTTCAAACATTCGCAATTTAAGAAGAAAGAGTGCTGATTGATTGTCAAGTTGATGCTGATTGGTGGAGGGGTTGCTATGGAGAATATTCGTTCTGTACAATTAGAGAAACAAGCTTGACTGCAACAATCCGATCACAAATCCCACTAACATCATCTGTCCAATGGGAATGACTGGCTATTCCTAGCTCTGGGTGCTCCGGTTTCCTCCCACACTCTCTAAAGATGTGCAGGTTAGGTGAATTGGCCATGCTAAGTTGCCCCTTAGTGTCCCGGGATGTGTAAAGGGATTGGTGGGGTAAATATGTGGGGTTACAGATATAGGGCCTGGGTGGGATTGTTGTCGGTGCAGACTCAATGGGCCGAATGGCCTCCTCCTGCACTGTAGGGTTTCTATGACTAATGAGATCCTAGAAGATTCTGACATTACTTGTTAAATTAGTAACCCATTAGTGAAGCCCATTTAACCTGAGCTTGCAAAATCCTACTAACTATCCTGGCTTGAAACAATTCACATCTTTTTAACCTGTGATTAACCCTCTCTCCACTTGCACTGTCTGTATCTGTAAAAGACTCACATTCCAAACATTATCTTGCAATTGAGTCTGTGTCTATATATGTCGTGTTTGTGACCCCAACACTGTCCTCACCCGATGGAGTGGCACAGTGGTTAACACTGCTGCCTCACAGCACCAGGGACATGGGTTCGAATCCCATCGTGGGTCACTGTCTGCGTGGAGTTTGCTTGTTCTCCCTGTGTCTGCGAGGATTTCCTCTGGGTGCTCCAGTTTCCTTCCATATTCTGAAAGATGTGCTGGTTAGGCACACTGACCCCAACAGACGCCAGAGTGTAGCAACTAGAGGAATTTCACAGTAACTTCATTGCAGTGTTAATGTAAGCCATGCTTATGACTAATAACTTGATTTTAACTTGAAGGAGCATAATTCTGAAAGTGTGTGATACCAAGTAAACCTGTTGGACTTTAACCTGATGTCGTGAGACTTCTTACTGAGCCCCATCCCAGCCCAACACCGGCATCTCCATTTTATTGTTGAATTAGGGACTTGCAGGATTCTGATCCTGGGGGCGGGGGGATGCTGTGTGACAGAGAAGGGAATAGCCACACATATTCCCTGAACCAAATCCCAGGAAAAGAAACCGGGAGAAGTGGAAGAGGAGAGAAAAGAGTAGGACCAACATTGGGGGAGAGGAAAGAGGAGTGACCATTTCTAAATGTGATTGGGGAGCAATGGAAATAATGTCTCTTCTTAACTATTTCTTTATTGAACCAAAACAAAAAACCTTGCATTAGATTTTCCACAGTTGCTGGTAAGTTTGTATGTTGCTGCCGGCCATGTGTACAATTATAACGATATGTTCTAATCTGGAAGGGAAGCAGACTGTTTAAAAGGTAAAAGCAAATTACCACGGATGCTGGAATCGGAAACCAAAAGAGAAAACGCTGGAAAATCTCAGCAGGTCTGACAGCACCTGTAAGGAGAGAAAAATGCTGATGTTTCAAGCCCAGATGACCCTTTAACAAAGATTTTGTCTCTTTACAGATGCCGCCAGACCTCATAGAATCATTGAGGTTTACAGCATGGAAACAGGCCCTTCAGCCCAACTTGTCCATGCAGCCTTTTTTCAAGCCCCTAAGCCAGTCCCAATTGCCCGCGTTTGGTCCATACCCCTCTATAACCATCTTACCCATGTAACTGTCTAAATGCTTTTTAAAAGACTAAATTACTACTACCTCTAACAGCTTGTTCTAGACACTCACCATCCTCTGGTGAAAAAATTGCCCCTCTGAACCCTTTTGTATCTCTCCCCTCTCACCTTAAACCTATGCCCTCTAGTTTTCGACTCCCCTACCTTTGGGAAAAGATATTGACTATCTACCTGATCTGTCCCCTCATTATTTTATAGATTTGTGCAAGATCACCCCTCAGCCTCCTACGCTCCAGAGAAATGCTGAGATTTTCCAGCTTTTTCTCCTTTGGTTTCAGATTCCAGCATTCCCAGTAATTTGCTCTTATGGAAAGTGGGAGATATTTATACCGCAGGGTAAGGGAATAAAAGATGAGTCAAAGCCACAAAAACAAGGGGAAAAGCTGCTAATGGCAGCCCACCAGAGAAGGTGTGAACGGCCAAAGGGCAGAGAAGCTGAAATCAGAGGGTAAAACCGTGACAGATGAAGATGTGGGGGGAGGGGGAAAGCAGATTGTTAAACCTTGTTGTGTTAGTCTGAAAACTGGGATGAGACAGGCCAGACAGAGTGATAAGCCTGTGCTATAACCTGATTGCGTCTGGTTGATGTGTAACAGGCAATTGACCTCTGGGAAACTGCTTGAGCTGAGAGATTGTGTGCTCTGTGGGAGATATTCCTGACTGGACCCCTTCACCTGGCACGAACAAGGTCTGATTTTCCTCAGCTGGTATTTTTTAGCCAGTTCCTTAACCCTTCTCAGTTGCTGCGTCTTCTGTACAGTTACTTGCGATGCTTCCAAGATTAATCTTTTCTTGTGAAGGATTACAACTGAGGGGATGAGAAAAATCTGTCTTCACTAACAGCTGAATCTGAGCCAGAGCAAAATGAGAATCATTTTTGATACATCGGGTTCACAGAATCCCTACGGTGCAATAGGAGACCGTTCAGCCCATCGAGTCTGCACCAACCACAATCCCACCCAGGCCCCGTGCATTTACCCGAGCTAGTCCCCCCAAATCTAAGGGGCAATTTAGTATGGCCAATGCACTTGACCTGCACATCTTTGGACTGTGAAGGAAACCGGAGAATGCGAAGGAAACCCAAACAGATATGGGGAGACTGTACAGACAGTGACCCCAGCCAGGAATCGAACCCGGGTCCCTGATCTGTGAGGCGACAGTGCTAACCACAGCAGATCTGGAGTGCACTAACTGAAAGGGCAGCAGATTCTGAGTAATTTTCAGAAAAGAACTGGATAAATATTTGAAAAGGAAGATATTGCTGAATCACGGGGAAAATGCAGGAGAGTTGGGATTAATTGGATGGCTTTTTCAAAGAGCTAGTACAGGCACAATGGGCTAAATGGCCTCCTCCTACTCTGTGTGCTCCTATGGTGACAGGGCATGGATTTATAAGGGCTGGGTCATGTTTTATAGGCAGGCCGTGTGGTGCTGTGAATAATATCTCTGCTGCAAAACCAGAAGCTTAGGTTCGATTCCCACTTCAGGACTTGGTGGCCACTGAGACTGTGTTCATCGTGTGGTCAAAATGCTTGATTATCAGCCTGTAAATCTCCCCCAGACACCCGAGGGAAGACAGTAAGAGTGGTAGAGAAAGTTTGATTTATTAATGTCATAACTAGGCTTACCTTAACAGTGCAATGAAGTTACTGTGAAAATCCCCTAGTGGCCACACTCTGGCACCTGTAATGGAGAATTTAGCAAGGCCAACACACCCTAATCAGCACGTCTTTCAGACTGTGAAAAGAAATCAGAGCACCTGAAGGGAACCCACGCAGATACAGGGAGAAGGTGCAAACATCACGCAGTCTGTGACCCAAGCCAGGAATCGAACCCGGGTCGCTGGCACCGCGAGGCAGCAGTGCTAATCATTGTGCCAACCATTATAATGTGTGTATTTGAGTAAATGCGCATTTTTCCTGCTCACTTAGCAAGTTGAGTCTGTCACGCAATGAAGGTAATTAAAATCTACCAACATTTGGATAATAAGTAGCTGGATTATTGTAGTGAGCATGACTGGCATAGACAGGGACTGATCCCAGTTCCTTGATGTAAAGTCTGAGCTCTCAAATTGCAGAGACTCCATCTCTCAGAAGCACCTCCAAGGGCAGCTGATTAAAGAACCAACACTTATAAAATTCCACCGAGAATATCTTTCCTTGTAATTCTAACAGGTTGTTCTTTTCTGGAAATTAATTTGGTTTTTTTTTTGATGCTCACAGATGTAGGTGGCTGGAACCAAAAGAGAAAATGTTGGAAAATCTCAGCCAGTCTGTAAGGAGAGAAAAGAGCCAACTTTCCGAGTCCAGATAACTCTCTGTCAAAGCTAAAGGCATTGAAAGTGGGAAATATTTATACTGCGGGGGGGAGAATGAAAGATGAGTCATAGCCACAAAAACAAGGGGAAAGGCTGCTAATGGCAGCCCATAGAGAGAACTTAGCTTTGGCAAAGGGTCATCTAGACTCGAAATATCAGCTCTTTTCCTTCCTTATAGATGCTGCCAGACCCGCTGAGATTTTCTAGCATTTTCTCTTTGGATTTCAGATTCCAGGATCCACAATAATTTGCTATTATTTATGTAGGTAAGTGGGATTGCCGTGTGTGTGTGTGTGAGAACAGTACAGGGCAGAAGGAGGCCATTTGGCCCATCGTGACTGTGTCAGCTCTGTTGCGAGCTTTCCAGACCAGTTTACCTGTTTCTTGTACAGCTGAAGATCTGTTGGTTCAATTTTCTCAATCGCTTTACCTATAGTCCAACTAATTTCTCCTTGATAAATATTTAACAATTCCTTTTGATTATTGCTGTTGACTCCATCAGTCTTTCAGGCAGCAAGATCACAAAAATTTACCACATTTAAAAAACTCTCCACATTCCTTCCGATTTTTCGAGTAATTATATAAACTACACCCTTTGGTGACAGATCCTCCTGAGTTTCTCTTCTTTGACTCTCTCTCTGGATATATATTATTGATGGATAAAGCAGCATTGCATGAATTGGTGACATTTAGGAGGATTAATAGCCACTATTTTATTTTACGACTAACAAAAGGGAAATCCCTAAGGCGCAGTTAGAGAACAAACCTCCGCACTTGCATCCACAACAAGGCGTCTGCCAAATCTTGTAGAAATTAACTTGAAGCATTTTGTTCGCCCAGTTGAGTTAATCTTCATTTTCCTGATGGCACTTTGGCAGAGAGAGCGAGAACGATGGAGAGCTGGAACTTACTTCACATTTTTCATTCAACATAAAAATTCATTATTTCTGAAAAGTTGGAAAATGCTGTAGCTGTGTCGATTTCTCTGGCATTTTAATAACGCAGTGCTCACTAGACAAATGGATGTTTTAGCCCCATTCTCTCCCTCCTGATCCCTGGAATGAAGAGTCTGTCGCTTGAGGAATGGTTGAGGACTCTGGGGCTCTCCTTGGAGTTTAGAAAGATGGGGGGATCTCATTGAAACTTACAGGACACTGCGAGGCCTGGATAGAGTGGATGTGGAGGGGATATTTCCACTAGTAGGAAAAACTAGAACCAGAGGGCACAACCTCAAGCTAAAGGGACGATCCTTTACAACAGAGATGGGGAGGAATTTCTTCAGCCAGAAGAGTGGTGATTCTGTGGAACTCTTTGCCGCAGAAGGCTGTGGAGGCCGGGTCATTGGGTGTTTTTAAGACAGAGATAGTTAGGTTCTTAATTAATAAGGGGCTCCGGGGTTATGAAGGAAAAGGCAGGAGAATGGGGATGAGAAAAATATCAGCCATGGTTGAACAGCGGAGCAGAGTCAATGGGCTGAGTGGCCTAATTCTGCTCCTGTGTTTTGTGGTCTTACCCAGCCCTCACTCTGCACTGCCCAGAATTTGACCAATTCCCCATTCAACTTCCAATTATACCAGAACTGGGAGAACAAAACTTGCATTCTTAGAGTTTTGAGCATCTGAAACTCTGAGCAGCAGATTGGCTATTCGGCTCCTCGAGTCTTCTGCATTATTCAATAAGTTCATTCATACAATTAAAGAGGTTTACAGCACGGAAACAGGCCCTTCAGCCCAACTAGTCCAGGTCACCCAGTTTTTACCACTAAGCTAGTCCCAATTGCCCCCCGTTTGGCCCATATCCCTCTATACCCATCTTACCCATGTAACTGTCTAAACGCTTTTTAAAAGACAAAATTGTACCCACCTCTACTACTACATCTGGCAGCTCATTGCAGACACTCACCACCCTCTGTGTGTGAAAAAATTGTTCCTCTGCATCCTTTTGTATCTCTCCCCTCTTACTTTAAACCTGTGCCCTTTAGTTTTAGACTCCCCTATCTTTGGGAAAAGATATTGACTATCTAGCTGATCTGTACCCCTCATTATTTTATAGTCCTCCGTAAGATCACCCCTCAGCCTTCTATGCTCCAGGAAAAGGGTCCCAGTCTATCCAGCCTTTCCTTATAACTCCAGCTATTAAGTCCTGATAGCATCCTAGTAAATCTTTTCTGCACCGCGCTGTCAGAGGGCCGGTGCCGAGGGAGCGCCGCGCTGTCGGAGGGCCGGTGCCGAGGGAGCGCCGCGCTGTCGGAGGGTCGGTGCCGAGGGAGCGCCGCGCTGTCAGAGGTGTTGTCTTTTGGATAAGACTTTAAACTGAGTCCTTATCTGCGGGGGCGGTGGTGGGGTGCACCTTTTTGCCTTGGGGCCAATATTTATTCCTTGACCCATGATCACAGGAACAGATTATCTGGTCATTTACCAGCTGGCTGCTTGTGGGATCTTGCTGTGCACACACTGGCAGCTGTTTATCCTACATTACAACAGTGAACACACCTTTACATTTTTCATTAGTCGCAAACGGCTTTGGAGTGTTACAGGGTAAAAATTCCTTCCTTTATGTGAAGCTGGTGGGATATTGTTGGGGAGGAGACAGGGAATGACTGCAGGGAGAGAGAAGAGTCGGACTCCAGCCAAGTCCTGATGCATTCGGTAATGGGGGAAGGTTTTGTCAATCGAGAATTCTGAGTTTCTTTTTATTTACTTACTTGATTTGCATAATGGATTAAGTTCAGACAGCATTTGATTTAGAAGCTCGTCATTGCCATTCCGATTTAATAAATGCTGCGTTAAATTAATATATTGCTGGGATCGTTCTGCCTGCGAGTGTCAGCAAGATTGAATAAGAACTTTCAAGTTGCAGGATGTGGGAGGTAACGAGGCCTTTTGGGAGCCATGTTTGTGACAAATCGGGAAAGGGTCGAATGGTTTGGAAATCTGGGCCGCAATTTTCCCCAAAAAATTCGAAGTGTTGAACCTGTGGGAAAACTGGAGTAATTCGCACTGTTTTTTTTCAGTGGGAATTCAGACTAGAACTTCCCACCCTCTGCACTGAATTAGATTTCAGGGGGTGAGGCCTACTCCTGTACAGGAGGCTAAAACCTGTGGAACTCTGCACATGCGCAGTGGCTCCCCTGAGCTGTCAATCTCCTGATTGGTGGCCAGCCCTGGACCCCCACAGTGTTACCCCCCCCCTCCCCTCCAATCCCTCTCTGACCCGTTTACCTCCAATGGAAGTGATGCTACATTCTCTGGCCAGAGGCATTTCTCCTGAATTCCCTATTGGATCTATCAGTGCCTGCCACACGTTAATGGCTCCCCGTTTAGCTCCTCCTCGCCCAATGGAATCATTTCATTCCCGTGTTTATTTTGGACAAACTCTCTCGAAGCTCCTATCAGCTCAGACCCTCAGCCTGTAGAGTATAGGCCTCAGCTGGTTCAATCCCTCAGATCTTTAAATATTAAAGACCTAAAAATGGGCAATGTTGAAGCTCAGGCATTCTATGACACCGAGCTTAACTAAATTATAACCCCCTGCCCCAAACAACCCACCCCCCTCCCCAAATCACCCCTTCCCATTGAACAATATTCTTCATGAGTTCCGCTCACACTGTGCTCTGCGCTGGATGTACTGAGGCTTTGAGTTTGTCAGGAAATATTAACAGTATTTAGTAACACAGTCAAACTGTGCAGAGGCTGGCTGCCCTGGAATCACATCCCTCCCTCCCATATCAAGCTGCCCTGGGGCACCCCTTCCACCCACCCCTGAATTGTGCCTTGAACCCAGATCCCGGGTGCCGTGAGGTGGCAGTGCTAACTACCGTGCCACCTAAGAGAGGATTCCACTCCCTGGGATGTTAAACCGACCTTGGTCCCCTAAGCCAAGTGACCCCCCCCCCCCCCCCCCTTTTAGCCGGGTCACCCTTAAAGGGACAGTTGGGGCAGTTACGTGTGTGTCATCCTCTGTAATCTTGTGGCCCTCAGGTAGCACGCTGATCAAGGTTGGCGAGGCGCAGAGACGCCTGGGAGCTGCGGATCGGGATTTCATCCAGTCCTCCATGATTAACTTCCTGACGCCTCTCCGGAACTTCCTGGAGGGAGATTGGAAGACCATTTCGGTGAGTCTTTATGCGATTGTTTTCCCCACTTTCCTGCGCGTGCTAGCTGATATTCCTCAGGCTCCATCCACCTCCCCCAACCCAAATCTGCACCATTTCTGAGATCTGAAACCTCCCTCTGGAGGTGGGCAACCCCCTCTCGGTGTTTAATAAATCTTTCCGAATCTTGGTACTCAGGACCTAATTTTAATCTGTGGACAAGCCCACAAAAACCTGCCTTCCCCACTCTTCCCTTTTTTTTTGAACAATTTGGTTTAGATCTTCCAGAAGGAGGCCATTCTGCCCATCCAGCTAATGCCAGCTCCAACTTGGGTTGGAGTAACCCAAGCTGATCACCACTGTGTTACCCAGCGTAGGGAGGAGGGGAAAGACAGAGAGAGGGAGGGGAGAGGTAGAATGAGGTGTGGGGAGGGAATTTTGGAGTGAAGAAGCCCAGCAGTTGATGGTACGACTGTTGTTAGTGGTTGTGCTGCACTGCCGTCTGTTCGCCGAGACATTACATCCAGGCCTTGTCCGCCTCTCAAGGGGGTGTCAAAGATCCCTTGGTGCTATTGTGAAGAAGCGAAGGGGAGTTATTCCTGTTGGCCAATACTAATTCCTTGCCCAGCCTCAGTCTAAACCGATTATCCAATGATGTAGGATCATAGAATCCCCACAGTGCAGAAGGAGACCATTCGGCCCATCAAGTCTGCACTGACCACAATCCTACCCAGGCCCTGATCCCCGTACATTTACCCTAGCTAGTCCCCCTGTCATTAAAGGGCAATTTAGTACTGACAATCCCTCTGACCCAAGTTTGGGATCTTGCTTGGCACAATTTTTACTGCTGCAAGTCCTTACAAGTGATCGCACTGGTACGCCACTGGCTGCAGCCCACTTTGAGATGTTGAGAGAACACTAAGGGTGCTATACAAATGCAAGCCCCTTCAGTGAAGGGGAAAGAGCCTGTGAGGCAAAGAGATGAGCTTGGGGGAGTCCAGGGGCGGTGAGGCGAGGTCAGGCCTCGGGAGAAGGACTGGGAGAAGGTGAAACGAGAGAGTGCAGTAACGCGGACACCTCCTCTGTTCTTGTGTTGGAATGTTCTAGAAGGAGAGAAGACTTCTGGAGAACAGGCGACTGGACCTGGATGCCTGCAAGGCCCGGTTAAAGAAAGCCAAGACAGCTGAGGCTAAGGCAGCAGTATGTGATTCTTTTTTCACCCCATCTCTAGGATTCATTAACTCTCCCCGGTGTCACGGCAACAAGGTGCACAGTTTAAAATCCAGCCAGGAAGTGGGAATTTGACCCTGAGAGCCCGTCTCTATGTTGTGCCAACTGGGAGAGTTAATGTTCTTGCATGAATCTCTCTCTCTCTCTCTCTTTATGCTTTGTTGTTGAATAACATTTTGCCTTTAACTCAATGGCGCGAGTTGTATTGTCTCTAAATCTTCTTACTGACCAATGTTCTTTTTCTGTTGCTATGCGCAGTGTGAGGGAGAAGTGAGTACATGTTGGCTGAATTGCTACTTTCTCTGATCTAGTTTTCCATAACATTCTAGAAGGAATTTTGATAAATATGTATAAATATTTCGGAGAGGACAAAAAAAGACATTTTCGCAACCTGAAGCCCATCCACACAGTTGGACCTGTTGGAATCTCCTCAGAACCAACCTCTGCAACGCAAGCTGCGTGTTCTACTAGTGAATGAGTTAACAGTCCCATCCCGTGTGCGTGTGCGTGTGTGCGCGCATGTGTGTCTCTGTTGTCTGCCGTGTCAGTTACATTGCCTTGGGGCTGGCTGGGTAGTTGGGTTTAGTTGGAGATGTGCTGGAAACTGAGATTCATTTTTGTCACAGACGCTAACTTAGAATTTGAGACTCCCCCCCCCCCCCCCCCGCCTTTTTGTTTTATTTACATCTTTTGAGTGTGGAGATTTTTTTTTAAAGTTTATTTATTAGTGTCGCATGTTAGGCTTACATTAACACTGCAATGAAGTTACTGTGAAAATCCCCTAGTCGCCACAGTCTGGCGCCTGTTCAGGTACACTGAGGGAGAATTTAGCCTGGCCAATGCACCCTAAGCATCTTTCAGACTGTGGGAGGAAACCAGAGCACCTGGAGGAAACCCACACAGACATGTGACCCAAGCTGGGAATCGAACCCGGGTCCCTGGCGCCGTGAGGCAGGAGTGCTAACCACTGTGCCACCTGCCTGTAATTGTGATCAGTGTTGTGATTTATCGCCCAGCTTGTTGGTGCTGGGGTTGGTGGAGAATAGGGAGGCTGGAGGGAGGAACCATGTTTGTACAGTGTCTCACTGCAATGTCGTTTGGAGAAGCTAACTCCTGTTGTGTAGGTCACACCCCTCCCCATTCTGTCAGTGTTCACACCATCAAAGCTGGAAATGGAATATTTCCCGATGTCGTCTCCGTCTTTCTCACCTCCGTTATTTCTTTAGTCCTTGTGTATCTTGCCCTTTTGTCTCAACACCTTAGATAGGAACTGTAAGAAGTCTCACAACACCAGGTTAAATCAGGTGAGTACCCGAATGGGTCCGTGATTTCTCACCTGATGAAGGAGCAGCACTTCGTGATTCCAGATAAACCTGTTGGACTTTAACCTGGGTCTTCTAGGAAGGCTGCTGACCATGATGGTCAGGAGTTAAAGATGCTGGAGATATAAGAACAAGGTCTTGTGAGACTTCTCACCCCAGTCCAATGTCGGCATCTCTATATCTTAGTTAGAATGTCACTGGATGACCATTATAAGTTAGATATTTTGTAAGGACGTTCTGGTGATTGGAGCACTCAAGCTATTCAGTCCCAGACTGTCCCTTGAGGTGGAGGGTTTAGCCGATTATTATATCACTGCTCAGTGGCAACAGAGATGGATTTTTTTATTTTTTATTCCCAAGGCTGGGATTGAACCTGAGCCCTTGGCGCTGTGAGGCAGCCGTGCTAACCACTGTGCCACCGTGCCGCCCACAGGTTCGACTTAGTCTGAGCTGCTCTCGTTTTCCCTTCTCCCAGATCAAACCCCCTCCCGCTGCCTCACCTGCCACCCCAAGCTCACTCTATACCGCCCCACGTGTAAACCTGGGCTTGTTAACACTTGGCCCAAGACCCAACAGAGAGCCCTACATCTCCAAACAGGTTAATAGGAGGAAGCTGAGAACGCCATGGCAACAAAGGCGGCCATTTGGATCCGATTCCCAACCTCCCTCACCCACCCTGGCATTGAACCTTGGGTTGGGTTGGCGAGGGGAGGTGTAAGTTTAGCGGAAAACTCCAGAGTAGACCTGGGGCACAATCCATGGGGGGAATTAACACAGTGGTTGTACAACAGGATCTGCCTGTTGGGGCTGTGTTGGTTGTGTAGAGGTCTCAATCCAGTGTGGGAGGTTCCTGCTTCAGGTTGTATTGTTGGCAGCCTCATTCACTCTCAGAGTGAGCGGAGTTGAGGTTTGTGTGGCATCGCTCTTCCTTCAGTAGCATCTTTACCCCCATCGCAGCGACTGAATCCAGTTCCACCGCACATCTCCAGGCTGAGATTTATTTGATTAGCTCTTTTCGAGTTTGAAGTGACCTTTTTCTGAAAACGTGTGCACAGATATATCGCTTTTTATGCATGATTTTTTTTTTGTGTGTGTAAAATTTCTTCCCGCCTCGTAGGCAGCACCTGATTTTCAGGAGACTAGGCCTCGTAACTATGTGCTGTCGGCCAGCGCATCTGCGGTAAGCCATGGGTGAAATCCACGTTCCCCATCCTTCTCCTTTTTATTTTGCCTTCCTCCTGCTCTCACCTACATTGTATGCTATAAGGATTGGTGATTCTTTTTTTAAAACCAGGTCTCTTTAATGTGCTGACTTTTAAAACTGTGGCCCCACTTACAGTTGCCCTGACTGCCAACTCCCCTTAAATGTCTCCTCAAAGCTTCTCCCTTTTTTTTAATTCATTCGTGGGATCTTGGCCCGTCCCTGAGGGCACTTACGAGTCAACCACATTGCTGTGGCTCTGGAGTCGCATGTAAAAGGTAGAACATTACAGCCCTGTACAGGCCCTTTGGCCCTTGATATTGTGCTGACCTGTGAAACCAATCTAAAGCCCTTCTAACCTACACTATTCCAATTTCATCCATGTGTTTATCCAATGACCATTTAAATGCCCTTAATGTTGGCGAGTCCACTAGTGTTGCAGGCAGGGCATTCCACACCTTTCCTACTCTCTGAGTAAAGAACCTACCTCTGATATCTGTCCTAGATCTGTCACCCCTCAATTTAAAGCTATGTCCCCTCGTGTTAGCCATCTCCATCTGAGGGAAAAAGTTCTCACTGTCCACCCTATCTAATCCTCTGATCGTCTTATATGCCTCTATTAGGTAACCTCTTAACCTTCTTCTCTCTAAAGAAAACACAAGTCCCTCAGCCTTCCCTCATAAGACCTTCCCACCATACCAGGCAACATCCTGGGAAATCTCCTCTGCACCCTTTTCAATGCTTCCACTTCCTTCCTATAATGCGGTGACCAGAACTGTACGCAATACTCCAAGTGCAGCCGCACCGGAGTTTTGTACAGCTGCGATTTGATCTCATGGCTCTGAAACTCAATCCCTCTACCAGTAAAAGCTAATCTAGGCCAGACCGAGTAAGGATGGCAGATTTCCTTCCCTAAGGAACCAAATGGGTTTTTAGGACAATTGACAATGGTTACATGGTCATCATTAGACATTAAATTCCAGATTTATATATGAATTATATATGAGTTCAAATTTCACATCTGTCATGGTGGGATTCGAACTCAGGTCCCCAGAGCATTGCCCTGGGTTTTTTTATTCATTCATGGGGCAACATTTAATGCCCATCCCTAGTGGCCCTTGTAGAGCAGTTGAGAGTCAACTACATTGCAGTGGCTCTGGAGCCATATATAGACCAGACTGGGTAAAGATGGCAAATTTCCTTCCCTAAAGGACATTAGTGAACCAAATGGGTTTTTCTGACAATCGACAATGGTTTCATGGTCATCATACATTCTTAATTCCAGATTTTTTTTATTGATTTCAAATTCCACCATCTGCCATGGCGGGATTCAAACCCGGGTCCCCAGAACATTAGCTGAGTTTCTGAATTAATAGCCTAGCGATAATACCACTAGGCTATTGCCTCCCCTCAGTCTCTGGATTACTAGTCCAATGACAATACCACTAGGCCACAGCCTCCCCATTTAATGGGAGAGAGTTCCAGTTAGTTTTCGTATGTGATGGCAGTGGATGTGACTAATCTGGTAAAATAATTCAGTCGGTGACACAGGAAACCATCCACAGTGTATGAGGTGGTTGTCCATTCCCAATGCCAATGCTTCATGGTAGGAATTTGAGGGGCTGAATGGCCCACTCTTACTGTTTGCACAATCTCTCTGTCCATCGCAATCGCTCACAATCAAACCTCTCTCTCTGTCTCTTTTATGATATTCCCTCAGACCCTGGGACTGTCTGATTAGCTTAAAGGCAGAATATAAATGGCTGTTATGGTCCATAACCTGATAAAAAAGCATCACCAATCTGATACCATATTTATTACATACCCTCTCTCTGCCAAGTGTTGAAAATGGTGTTTATCCATTTGCAGGTGGCCTTTCTGCAGCTAGGTGATATAAAAATGCAGCAATTTATCATGGTCTTCCCAATTGGACTGCAGTTTAACTCTGGCAGACAGCTGGTTGGTAAATTTTCTTGTCCAGCTTTCTGCTTGGGTACCTGAGTGGGCAGTGCTATAGCTGCCTGGCACCCTTCTCTCCCAGAGGGTATATAATAAGTGGCATTAATTATCCCCCTTCAACATTCGCCACCTCCAATCTAGATTAATCGCTATTGACTCAAATGCTGATTCCGAGGAATGTTGGATTTGTCTGGAGTTTTTGTGAGGAGAATTTACTTTGTTGTCTGTATCTAAAGGGGGGACAATCCAGGTCTCCCAGCGTAAACACGGGGGGAGGCTTCCCAATGTCTCTCTCCGTACATTTTACCACTGTTGTGGCTTTTATAATAACTTGCATTTGTATAGAGCCATTAGCTTCCCTGCGTAATGAGACAGTGAGCCTGAGGGGGAGATTTTGGGAGAATTGACAGAGATAGGTTTTAAGAAGGGGATTTGTGGGGCGGGGTGGAGAAAGGCAGAGAGATTATGGGAGGGATTTTCACAGAGACGGGTAAAGGCTTAGACCCACACCCTCCACCCCCCTCCGCCAGTGCTGGGGCAAAGGTAGTGGAGAATGAACAAGAGGCCAGAGTTGGAGGAGTGCAGTGGCTTTGGAGGTTTGTGGGGTTGGAGGAGGTCACAGAGATCAGGAGGGAATGAGGTCGTGGAGAGTTCTGAACTCAAGGAAGTGAATCTTAAATGTGAGGCATTGAAATGTGAGAAATTGCTACCAAGAGTTAAATAGCTCCGTCTTATCGGAATTTGGTTCTCCAAAGATTTCACAAGCCAAGCCATCCGATAATACTCGAGCATTGCTGTCAGACAGGGAATACAGGGAAATCTTAGACAACAGCAATAACACTCTCAATCCACAAAGCAAGGATTAAAGCACTTGAATGGATGGCACAGTGCCAGGGACCCGAGTTCGATTCCAGCCTCGGTCACTGTCTGTGTGGAGTTTGCACATTCTCCCCGTGTCTGCGTGGGTTTCCTCCGGATGCTCCGGCTTCTTCCCGCGCTCCAAAGATGTGCGGGTTAGGTTGATTGGCCATGTCAAATTGCCCTTTAGCGTCAGAAGGATTAGCAATGTAAATGTGTGGGGTTACAGGGATAGGGTCTGGGTGGGAATTGTTGTCAGTGCAGGCTCGAAGGGCCGAATGGCCTCCTGCACTGTGGGGATTCTGTGAAAATCAAACATGTGAAGTATTAAAAACCCAGGTAGGTTGGAGGGTTGCTTCACATTGTCTGATTGGGATATGGTGCAGCACTAAAGGTGCTATATAAATGCAAGCTGTAATTGTTGTAGATTACATCATCCTTCTCAATGTTGAACGTAACATTCTGATTGGTGTAATCCCTGGTTCTGCATTCTCAGAAGCTATTTCTACATTTTCTTTTGCACTGAGTTTGCCTCCTGGTTTCTATTGGATACTCTGAAGACAAATCCAACTTAAATTTTACTAAACCCACCCGTCATCTTAACCTGAAGAAGAGAAAACGTATTTCAGAACCTTTCAGAAGATCTCCCACCTGATTAACCTCAGAAAAGTGGTTGGAAATCCCAAATAGGATTACTTTAATGGTGACTCTTCGTTTTTACTGACAGTTCTGTGCTCCCAACCCATTCTGTTGGTGCGTGTGTTTGTTATCCATCTAAGGCCTGAGGCCTGGGATGGTGCCTCCACTCTGGCTTAGGGCCTGGGGTCCTGGATAGGGCCTAGGGCCTGGGGCTTGGGATAGAACCTGCAGCCTGGGTCTTTGGCCTAAGATTGGACCTGGATCTTGGGATAGGGCCTGGGACTGGGGCTGGATCTTGGGCCTAGATTGGGCACTCAGACAGAGACCTACATGTGAGAGACTTCTCCACCACGACTGATTTACAGCAGATATTTCTTTCATACTAATCGGTTGTCAGGCATTTCTTTCTCATTCATCCGACTAATTGAATAATTCTGAAACTAAGAGATGCATTTCAGCCCCTTGCCTATCAAGTTTCTGCCGATTGAGGTGAGCTTTCAGTCTGCTTTGCTTTGTGTTCCTTTGATTGAATTGTTACAGATCCAGCAGAAGGTCATGAGGTCCTCACTCACAGGAATGGGGCCTCTAACTGATGGATGCTGGTTCTGTTGTGGTAAAACCAAACCCACTCCCGTTAATGGAAAAATATTCGACACAGTGGGGTGGGATATAGCTGGAGGAGGCAGATGGGGCCTATTCAAGAGTGAGCCCTGATGTGGTGTGGGTAAAGAGTTACCAGGGTGTTGAGGGGGTTGCCGTAAGTCAGAGAGCCAGTTTCCCAAACAAGTTTTGGTGACACCACATCTGGAATACCGTGTGCGGTTTTAGGTTTACAGGAAGCATAGACGTGCATTGGAGATGGGACAGACCTTGTCCTGTGGTGGGTAGAGTTCAGATGCTGAAGGGGAGGTGGGGCGGGGGCGTTCTAATTGCAGTGTGGGAGGTGCAGTGGAAGGGGCTGTAATTGCAGTGTGGGAGGGTGTGGGGTGGTCTAATTACAGTGTGAGAGGGTGTGGGGTGGTCTAATTGCAGTGAGGGAGAGTGTGGGGGGGTCTAATTGCAGTGTGAGAGGGTGCAGTGGGAGAGGAGGGTCTAATTGCAGAGTGGGTGGGTGTGGGGGGGTCTAATTGCAGTGTGGGAGGGTGCAATGGGAGAGGAGGGTCTAATTGCAGAGTGGGTGGGTGTGGGGGGGTCTAATTGCAGTGTGGGAGGGTGCAGTGGGAGAGGAGGGGATGTAATTGCACTGTGGGAGGCTGTGGGGAGGAGCACTCTAATATGAGGAGCAAATGTGAATTTCTTTAATCTCTCGGGTGAAGCAGATATTTGTCCAGTTAGTAACCACGTGTTGCTGCCTTGAAAGCATTTATTTAACCATGGACTGTGTAGGTTGAGGGCGAAGTGGTGAATGTTTGGGGAGGTTAAAGATCAGCTCCCCGACATCATTAGTCTGGAGTTGGCCGAGTGCCACCTATTACTCGGTATTCTGGGGAATTGAGCGGTTTGTTGAGTTAAGGATCACTCGCTTCTCCTTTTGCGAGCACCCACTAAGATCTTTCTCACGTTCCCACTGACTATCCTGCAACTTCTCAAACTCTTGGGTGCTAAACTTTCAACAGAAGTGGCACATCGCTGTCCCAGAGTGTTTACTAGGATCCACATTTCCGACCGGTCTAAAATTCATTCCCACCCATCCCACTTGACAACTCTGCAAGCCAGTGCCCACAGTGGGTAAAGGGGGACCCATCAATGCCCTGCAAACCTGCGCCTCGGGTGTTCTAGGCTTGGACCGAGGATGGAGTGCGTCCGGATGAGGAGATGTCTCAACTCCATCATTGGGCAAACAGAAACTTCACAGGAGACCATTCGGCCCGCCATGCCTGTGTCTGACCCTCAAGAGAGCTTTCCAATTAGCTCATTACAGATAGCTCAACTTAGAGACATTCAGACATGGGTTTCCATGGTGACCTAGCTAGCAAAAATATAATTGTCTTATGAAGCTTTTTTTTTATATTATTCTTGCCAAGGAGAATCTTTGGATTAAATGTTATCTCTGTTCCCAGAGGGGGTTAAACCAGAATTAAGTCTATTCAGAACATAGTTGGTCGATTGGAGCATTAAGATTAACAAAAGAGATGGTCAAGTGAGAGGTTACAGTTTAATACAAAACAGCTTTCACTTTTTATTGGCAGTTTAATTCATTAAGTATTGGTGGGGAGTCGGCTCTTTGCTCAGACACTTCAATCCAGTAGTCGTAAAGTTTAAGCACAGAAAGAGGCCCTTCAGCCCATCGTGTCTGCACTGGCTATCAAGCCCCTATATATTCTAGTTCCATTTTCCAGCACTTGGTCCGCAGCCTTGTATGCTGCAGCGTTTTAAAAGTTTATTACGCACAAGTAAGGCTTACTGCGATGAAGTTACTGTGAAATTCCCCTAGTCGCACTCGGGCACCTGTTCCAGTCAGTACACCTAACCAGTACGTCTTTCAGACCGTGAGGGGAAACTGGAGCAGCCGGAGGAAACCCTTGCAGACATGGGGAGAAGGTGCAGGCTCTGCACAGACAGTGACCCAAGCCGGGAATCGAACCCGGGTCCCTGGCGCTGTGAGGCAGCAGTGCTAACCACTGTGCCATCCCATCTCCTCTAAGTCTCCTGTCTTTAAACCCCTGTTACTGAGCCCTGTACCAAGGGGAAAGGTTCCTTCCTATCCATCACCATGCATAGTTAGAATGGACTCTATTCCATTCCAGTCCCACGTGTTGTAACAGATACTGTTGGTAATCACTCAAACCATTGACATTTACAATAAAAGTCGAGGAATATTTGTGATCTGCAGCTCTCTGTTCAGTTGTAATCAGTGTTAACTAGATTCCTGTTTCTGTCAGTCCCCTTATTGTTACCTTGCGTGCTGTGTCAACCCTTCACCCACCATGTTAATAATCTCTGATTTGCTGATATCTAAATCTTCATTTCTGCTGTCAATCCGCTGTGAGATGTGATACTGTTTGATGGGAACTCTGATCCAGAAAGTATATTGTCAACGTTCACTACTGGGGGCTGCTGTTGCTCTGTGATCCACCTGGTGTTAAATTTTAGACACTGTTTGTGTAGCCCATATCAGACCCTCAGTCACCATGACCCTGTTATCCACAGTAAAAATATGTTTTCTGTTCTTCTGTTAGTCTGCCAACATCTTGAATGTGAGTGCGCGCACGCGAGGGCGAGCGCGTGAGTGTGCGCGCGCGCGAGGGCGAGCGCGTGAGTGTGCGCGCGCGCGAGGGCGAGCGCGTGAGTGTGAGTGCGTTGTTTTACCCCCATTGCTCTAACGTCACTCCCATTAAACATCAGTAACAATAAACTCCTTCCAGTGTCAAACACTCATCTCCTTTCTTGTTGCTGTGTGGATTTGCAGCTTTGGAGTGAGGAGGTGACAAAAGTGAGTATCCAAAATGATCCACACTGGGGAACAAATACCCAGAAATACTGGGCTGCTGGTCACATGGTGATTGGGATTGGGGAATCTTTTCCTGGCACACATCTCGGGATTGGTCAGGATTGAATCCACGTGCTTCCAGGGGGTTTGGGGACTCCCACAACTCAGACTGAAATTGGAATTTATCTGGGCCTCCAATCAGCATTCGACTCTTCCCACTTCTATTTCTGATCTTTTGTTTTGCCTGGTGGGCAGTTCCGCTGTGGGTGAGGTACTGGACAGGCTCCCAACTTGTGGCCACCCCGTTAATATTGTGCTAGAAAGAGAGAAGGTTTTGGATGTGGAAGGATTGATGATGGGTGTTGGAGAGTGACAAGCCATTCCGATGTGGTGTGTACACAGACTGATCTAATATTGGGCAGAGAGGGCAGAATAACTCCACTACTACCAAAGACCCAAGGGCACAGGATGTCTAACAATGACCTGGCAATAGAACACATCATCAGTAATAATGAAAAACCTTAATCTTTCCATGGTCCAAATGACAAAGTGTAAACAATAGATAGGTATGGTGGCACAGTGGTTAGCACTGCTGCCTCGCAGTGCCAGCGACCCGGGTTCAATTCCAATCTTGGATCACTGTCTGTATGGAGTCTGTACATTCTCCCCATGTCGGCATGGGTTTCCTCCGGGTGCTCCGAGGAAATGGCCTCCTTCTGTGCTGTAAGAATTCTATGATTCTAAAACAGGTTGACAGATAGGAAACAGAGTAAGAATATACGGGTCTTTTTACCAAATGGCAAGTAGTGACTAGAGGGATATGCAGGGATTAGTGGTGGGACACCAGTTACTCACAATGTATATTAATGATTTAGATGAGGGAAGTAAATATAATATCTCATATTATCATCATCTATGAGATCTCATAGAAACCTATAAAATTCTAACAGAACTGGATAGGGTAGATTCAGAAAGAATTCTCCTGATGGTGGGAGAGTCTAGAACTAGGGGTCAGAGTTTGAGGATAAACTTTTAGAACTGAAGTGAAGAGAAAATTCTTCACGCAGAGAGTGGTGAATGTGTGGAATTTACTCCCACAGAAAGTAGTTGAGGCCAAAACATTGTCTGATTTCAAGAAGAAATTAGATGTAACTCTCGGGGCTAAAGGGATCGAGAGAAAGAGTGATTAGGTTATTGAATTTGATGATTAGCCTTTATTATATTGAATGTTGGAACAGGCTTGAAGGGCTGAATGGCCTCCTGCTCCTATTTTCTGTGTTTATTCACTCAGAGGGTTGTGAAACTTTGAAATCTGAGAGAGCTGTGAATACTTAGTCACTCTCACGGCAGGAGCCTACTTTGGTTACAAACGGAATGAAAAGATGTACGGATCACTTGGAATTCGGGAGTTGTAGCTGAAGATTAGTCACGGTCGCACTGAATAGCAGTGCTGGATTGAAGGGCCGAACAGTCTACCCCAGCTGATATCAGTGATGTTGAATGCAGCAATCCCTTTTGCACAGTACAGTAAAGCAACTCAGTTTTTAAGTTTATTTATTAGTGTCTCAAGTAGGCTGACATTAACACTGCAATGAAGTTGCTGTGACAATCCCCTAGTCGACACACTCCAGTGCCTGTTAGATTACACTGCAGGAGAATTTAGCACGGTCAATGCACCCTAACTAGACTGTGGGAGGAAACCCGGAGCACCTGGAGGAAATCCACTCGGATATGGGGAGAATGTGCAGGCTCCACACAGACAGTGACCCGAGCTGGGAATCGAACCCGGATCCCTGGCACCGTGAGGTAGCAGTGCACTGCCCAATACTGAAGAAATTTAACTCAACGCTGTGCACCGAAAATCAGTTTTGGCTTGTCTGTTATTTTCAACATGTTGGATTTAAACAGCAGTAAATACCCTCCAAACACAGGTTAAAGACCCCCTGGATAAGCTGGTACAGATGGGTAAAGGATATTGATGCCTTCCTGGTTGCCACGGTGTTTAGTGATTTCCTGTGTTTATCGTGTGACCTACAGCCCAGTCTTTCCATGTCAGTTGGGCAGGGGGCGATTGAGGTGATTGACGGGTTAAAGCTGCAATATGTATGCGTGCAATCTCACAACTGCTCTCTGTAATCCTCCTCCGGCTCTATGATTGCCTTAATGAAAGCTGACCTTTGCAGCAACAGTGCAGAGTGCTCGGAACCTCCGCGCTTCCATTCATTCTAGCATCTAAATTTAAGAGAATTCAATTTGTGCCCTTTGAGTGGGGACCTGTTCAGGAAATTAACGGATGGTCCTCCACCTCAAAGACAAAACTGTGTCTCATTTCCTGGACCATCTATTGCAGCTTTATATACAGAGTTCTTGGCTTTATCCGAGAGGTGCTAAGGAACTGTTTCTAATTTCTAATTTTTTTTTAAAAAATGCAACATGATTTAATTGATTAACCACCCGTGGACTGAGGATTATTCTAGAAAATGAGAGACATATTGTTCAGAGTACAGGCTGTATATTGGTGATTTGGAAATTTTCCATCAAATTGGACTCGAAGCTGTGATGGAGGGAGACCCAATTGTAACCAGCTCCACCTTGTGTTAGATTCTGTTCCAATTCTACTCACATCTGTTTTCTAAAAAAAAAGATTGCCTGGGTTTTGAAGATATTCTTTCATTTTCTAATTTTAAATTGAGGTTCTTGTTGATTTTCCAATTGACGAGAATGGGTGTTTTATGGAAATCCAACGCGGATAATCTTTGGAGACGGAATACCCTTTTCCACGCTTTCTGGGCTGATTTTGCACTAATCCCAGGGTGTTTGTTTGATTTTCTTTGTTCTTTTGCAATTGTCGGTAAGAAATCCTCAAATTTAACCCCCAATTTTAACCCATTGCGGCTAAACCAGAATGTTGTTCAAGTGTCCAATCTTTGAGAATCTGGCGATGAATAATAAATTGTCATTTACCTCAGCCCAATCTCTCAAACCCGGTTTAATTAATTTGTCTAACGCAGGGGAATGTAAGTATGCGACTGTTATTGGACCAGGTAAAAGTTTGAGCAGAAGTATGAATTATTGGCGACTCGATATGAACCTGTTGTATAATTGTTGGAATGTATTTTAATTCAGTCTCTCTCTAAATATAGGGTGCGTTTTTAAACCTTCCAGCTGCACATTTCAAGGCAAACATTTTGGTTTTTTTTTTGAGCCTCTGCCATTCTCACTGGGGTTAAACGTGTCTCTGTTTAACTGACTGGCTGGTGAATTTAAGGCATTGGTTTAGTGTTGGCAAGACAGCAGCCGGGGACTGATGGATTGGGGCTTCCCTGGGGCAGCGGATTCCAGGACAATTCCCTGACACCAGATTGACACCGCTTCCCGCTCCCGAATAGGTTGGCGACACAACAAATCAATTCCTGATCATGTTTAGAAAAGACAAACAATGAAAAGCCCATCAAACCCAGGCCAGGTCTATCCCCTACAGCTCAGAAGAATGATAGGTAACCTCAACAAAACAGAACCCATTGATAAGAGTCTTGGCAGGTGAATAGATTCCGGGCGACAGTTTCTCCAGGCTAAGGAGCCTAGAATACGGCATCATGGACTCAGAATAAGGGGTCGTCCATTTAAAGCTTGTTTATTAGTTACAAGCTTGTTTATATTAACATTGCAATGAAAGTTACTGTGAAATTCTCCTAGTCGCCACACTCCAGCGTCTGTTTGGGTCAATGCACCCTCACCAGCACGTCTCTCAGACTGTGGGAACAAACCGGAGCAGCCGGAGGTAACCCATGCCGACACGGGGAAACCTGCAAATTCCACCCAGCGAGTGACCCAGGCCAGGAATCGAACCCAGGTGCCTGGTGTTGTGAGGCAGCGGTGCTCACCTCAAAACCACCTGAGATCAGGAGAGAATTCTTCACTCAGAGGTTGTGAATCTTGGAATTCTCCACCCTAGATGGACTGTGGGTGTCTATTCAAAACAATATGAGAAACCCATTGATTGTATCTTTAAGGATTTTCTAGGATATGGGGCAAGAAAATGGAACTAAGCTAAAAGATCAGTCTAAGCCTTGCTGAATGATAGAAGAAGCTCGATGGGTCAAATGGCCTGTCTCAACTCCTATTTCTTATGCTCTTTTGTCAACTTGTATCACGTGGCTGGTAACAGGAGCATCGCAATCAGATACTGCCTCCCTTCCAAATTTGTCCATGAGTTTCATTCTGACATTACCTTTTCACCTTTCTTAAGAAAGATTCAATACAGAGTTTGCAAAGACATGGTTTAAGCAGCACAATCCGTATCGCCTTAAATTCCCTGAGGAAAGTCCATGTCATTATCCCAATCTATGTTAAGCAAAGCCATTCATGCAGAGTGTCTGTTGTGACCCACGCACTGTGTGTAACGGTGTATTCTAACAAACCATCTCTGGTCTAATCTAAAAGGACAGGGAGCTTCAACGCACATCCGTGATCACCCCTTTAGTGTAACTCACAGCAAATGGGGTAGGATTTATGGCACGGCGGATAACAGAGTTTCTGCATCCTACAGCAAACTGAACCCATAGCTAAAACTACAGCTAAGCCTGCCATTAACAGCAAGATTATTTCCACGGCAAGATGCCATGGATGGAGAACAGTATCCAAATTTCCGCCTAAAATCGATCCCAGTATTTAGAGTGTGTGTTCCCTAGATGTAACTAACAGGGGAAATTGTAGAATCCCTACAGTGCAGAAGGAGGCCATTCAGCCCATCAAGTCTGCAGCCCAGCGTAGGCCCTATTCCCATGTAATAACTCCACAGAGGTGAAAGTCCTGTCATCAAGTTCCTTTATTTACACCATACATCTGGACACAGCCAGCTCTCCAGTCCCTCCCTGCTGAAAGCAGGCAGGAAGTTTGACACACCTGCTTTAAATAGGCAGCATGAGGTTCCCTGATTTAACCACCAGGAAAGCTCTTTTCCTACGTTAGCAAGCCAATCTCATTAACCTGGCTGAAATCATCACACTCCACAACTCCACATATTTACCCCACTAATCCCTCTAACCTACACATCCGGGGACACTGAGGGGCAATTTAGCATAGCCAATCAGCCTAACCTGCATATCTTTGGACTGTGGGAGCAAACCGGAGCATCTGGAGGAAACCCACATAGACATGGTGAGAATGTGCATACTCCGCACCAACAGTGACCCAAGCCGGGAATTGGACCCAGATCTCTGGAGCTATGAGACAGCAGTGCTAACCACCGTGCCACCCATCTCCACTCTGGAAGGAGAAATACAATATGCCCCCAAACCCCCAGCCCCCAGCGTGTTAACACTTGCCAGAGTGCCCATCCCGTGCCATCTGAATCCGTAAATTATGATTCTGTTCTTTTCACGTTGCTCATTTTTGTGTAAACTTGCATTTCTTTTCCACATTTAGACATCGCAAGGAGTCAAAGTGATTCAGCTCATGTAGAAATTATTATAAACTCACCTACGTAGAAATCATTAACAACCAATTAGCATTGACATCTGGAGTTAGTATTTGCAATTCTTTTTCATGATGCAATAAAATCATTTTTCTAATTGTATGTTTCAGATAACAGCCTGAAGCGGTGCAGAATTACATGATTTAATCTGTTCATGATTGCACTGAGTCAATTGGCCACTTTGAAGTCATGAAACCTACATGAGGACATTAGGAAAAGTAGTTGGATTTGGGGGCAGACAGGGGTCACAGGCGTTGAATGGGCTGAAGGGCCTGGCCTTATTCTGCACTGTTTTGCCTTGGGTTCCACTGAACATTGAGCAGGACACGTGGGCAGGCTTAATTGCAATGAAAGTATGCACTGTGCATGGCTGTGACTTGTGTATATTTTACACACACAAATCCTTTTTGACCCAACTCTGATGAAGTTAGCAACCAGTAAGTAGATCGACGCAGCTAGCTTACCGGAACTAATTAACTCGTTTTTGAGGGAATTGAACCCACCCGGTCAAATCCTGATGAGTTAGGTTCCTGCTACTTCATTCATCCGGACACTGGGCAGTTGACCATCACAAAGAGTTTGGGTGTAGGTATTTGCTGTGGGAGATGTGACTCAGAGCTCGTTGTTGTAACGTACAGTGTTACCCTAGTTTCACCTTTCTCCCACCCTCACCCAAACCCCCTCCCCCACCTTCTCCATTTGCAGGCCGAACAAGAGTTGCGATTGGCTCAGACGGAGTTTGACCGTCAAGCAGAGGTGACCAGGTTACTGCTGGAGGGGATCAGCTCCACTCACGTACGTCGCACACAGTAATTTGGCTGCCTCGGTTCCGGTTCCTGTTGTGTTTGTAGTTCTCCTTCCAGGGTAACTAACGTCATTGAAGGTTTTCCGACCTCAAATCTCACAACTCAACGGGCATGTTTTTACAATCTCGCTTGTCCCAACATCCCACCCGAGGTCAACAGACCTTCCCAATGTCCGTCTCTTGCCCATTCCCACTCCTGTGGCGGATGGTAAAATTCCAGCATGTGGCCTGGTTACAGAAGCTGGCCATTCAGCCCAACTGATCCATGCTAGCACCTGAGCCTCCACCTATCCCTCTTCCTCTCATCCTATCAACTTATCCTTCAGTTCCTTTCCCCCCTCCAGCCTTCCCTGTATATTTATACAATTCAACTCCCTTTGGCAGCGAGTTCCACATTCTCGCCATTCTCTGGGTAAAGAATTATCTCCTGAATTCCTGATTGGATTTATTAGTGACGAATTGGTGACCTCCAGTTTTGGTCCCTCTTTACAGGTAGAAACATCTTCTCTCTGTCTATCCCATCAAACCCCACCAGAATTTTAAAGACGACTTCTTGTACCTTCACCAGTTTCTACTGCATTTTTAAAATCTGATTTGCTACCAAGACGACCCTAGTTTTAAGATGTGCAACAGGTTTATTTACTACAATAGACACATATGCCCCTGTGTCTGTACATTTCTCTATTCTGCTGAAATCTCTCACTATCCTCCTGGCTGTGTAATATGTTTCTGAGTTTAATGTTGTCTGTAAACTTTGAAATAAACTTAAGTCCAGGTCAAAGAACAAAGAAAATTACAGCACAGGAACAGGCCCTCCAAGTCTGCAGCAATCATGGTGCCCAACTGAACTAAACCCCCCCCCCCTTCCCTTCCAAGGACCGTATCCCTCCATTCCCATCCTACTCCATTCCCATCCTACTCCATTCCCATCCTACTCCATTCCCATCCTATTCCTGTATTTGTCAAGACTCCCTTTAGAAGTCACTACTCTCACTCAGAGGGTAGTAAGGGCGTGGAATGCCCTGCCTGCAGCAGTTGTGGACTCGTCAAGTTTAAGGGCATTCAAATGGTCAGTGGTTAGGCATATGGATAGTATTGGAATAGTTTTGGTTAGAGGGTCATAAAATTGGTTCCATTGGTCAGCGCAACATTGAGGGCTGAAGGGCCTGTACTGTGCTGTTATGTTCTATGTTCTATTGTATCCGCTTCCTCTATCTTCCCTGGCAGCGAGTTCCAGGCACCCAGCACTCTGTGTAACAAAAAAAAAAAAAATTGTCTTCTTTAAACCTTGCCCCTTGTACCTTAAACCTGTGCCCCCTAGTAATTGACTCTTCCACTCTGGGAAAAAGCTTCTGATTATCCACTCTGTCCACGTCCCTCATAATCTTGTAGACTTCTATCAGGTCTCCCCTCAACCTCTGTCATTCCAGTGAGAACAAACCAAGTTTCTCCAACCTCTCCTCATAGCTAATGCCCTCCATACCAGGCAACATCCTGGTAAATTTTTTCTGTACCCTCTCCAAAGCCTCCGTATCCTTCTGGTAGTGTGGCGATCAGAATTGAACACTATATTCCAAGTGCGGCCTCTGAAAGTTCGTTCTACCAAATAAACCTGTTTGACATTAACCTGGTTAACCTGTGAGACTTCTTACTGTACCCACCCCTGTCCAACACTGGCAGCTTACCATCCTGGCACTGTGAAGCAGCAGTGCTAACCACTACACCGCCGTGCCGTCCCTGAGTTCCTTACACCTCTCTGCCTTTCCAAATAACTTCCCTCCTGCCATCCAAACCTGTGTGTTTTAACATCTGCAGTGTATAAAGACACAAAGTTAACTTTAAATATTTAAACGCAATTTCCTTAATTATGCAGATATTTAAAAAACAGTAAATAATGCGATGCAGCAACCAAATCCTCACAATTTTTTTAACTTTTACTTAACTCAAGGTTGAAAATTCCACTTGTAATTAAAACCTGGCCAGGATTTTGTGGAATCAGTTCTTTGTTCTCTCCTTGTGAGCCTGGCTCCCGGGTTCCTCACGCTGCCTTTCTGAAGAAACTCCTTGTGTTAGCAGAGTTAAAACTCCAAAAGTTCCTTGGTAATCAGCCAATGAATTGATCAGCAATCCCAATTGCATCGTTCAATTAGGCCAATCAAATCCAGCCATAATAGTATCTCTGCTGGCTCCAGGTCTCATCGTTTCCCTGAAGTTCATATTGTTTACATTCCAATGCCCAGTGATGGGACACCCACCCCCAAAAGTCTGTTCATAACCCGTTCCTGCCAGCGACAAGCTGACACCTTCTGTCCTTTGACAAAACTATGGGTCAAATGAGGGCAAATAGGACTAGCTTAGGGGTTTAGAAAAAATGGCGACATGGACAGGTTGAGCCGAAGGGCCTGTTTTCCATGCTGTAAACCTCTATGACAAATATCCAAATCACTGGCCCCAAGAAATCCCAGCATAGTGAAAAAAAACAACTCTAATCAAAAAAAGATCAGGTTTGTTTGATTGAAGATCTTTTAGCGTATTAAAAGTTAAAACCCCATTCAGCCACACTCCTTTAAAACCCAGATCTGTGACCACACTTCTGGCTGCTTTCCCTAATATCTCCTGGTGTGAATCAGTGTTACATTTTGTTTTCTAAAGCTCCTGTGAATGAGGTTTTCCACGTTGAGTGTTCAGTCCATTAACTGAAGAATAGAGGTTTTTTTTAATTTGATCATGGGACATTGGTGTTGCTGGCTGGGCCAACATTTTATTGCCCATCCCTAGATGTCCGAGGGCAGTTGAGTGTCAAGCACTTTGCCGTGGAATTAGAGGCCAGACCAGGTAAAGATGGCAGATTTCCTTCCCTAAAGGACATTAGTGAACCAGATGGTTCACTTTACAACAATTGACAATGGTTTCATAGTCATCAGTAGATTCTTAATTCCAATTTTTTTTTATTGAATTCAAATACCACCATCTGTCGTGGCGGGATTTGAACCCGGGTCCCCAGAACATTAGCTGAGTTTCTGGATTAATAGTCTAATGATCATATCATCAGCTCCCCGATGTGCTGACCAGGGGTTGCTTGGCTAGGAAGTTCTGTTTAATGGAAGAATTGTGTGTTTCAGATCATAGTTTAAAAAGAATGCAATGTTTCTCTCTGTAGACTAACCATCTCCGCTGCCTGCATGAGTTTGTAGAGGCACAGGCTACCTATTATGCTCAGTGTTACCAGTACACTCTGGATCTGCAGAAACTACTGGGCAGGTAAGGAGCTGTGAATTATTGAGTCTGTTTTATGCTGGATTCCCACAGTGGAGGCTGATGTTTGCAAAGATTCGGTTTGGATCCCTGTCACTGTTCTCTCAGAACAGTCCCTTACCCTCAGTAGCAGAGGAATTTAGAAAAACCATAGGGCCCAAAGCCACCTGAAGAGGACTCCCACATCTCACCTTCCATATTGCTCACACTGCATGTCCCAAAATGTTATTCCTGGAAGTAACTCAATCAAACTAAACACGGTGAAGACCACAGGTCCCCATCCCAAACTCTGTTTCCTCACTGCCAGCTCCATCCCTCTCCTTGACTACTCTCTGGGGCTGAATTTTAACCCCCCTGTCGGTTTGCACATCTCCACACCTTGGCTAAAACTTTCTCTTCCCGACTCTGATAATTTCAGCAGGCAGCAGCTCTGCCCCAGCTTTCTGCTACTGGAACATTCAGCCCTTCCATCCAAACGGGGCTATCCCCCTGCCCTCCTGTCTGCAATCCCATCACCCTCAATAAACCGAGATCCAAAACCTTGCCAGTGACATTCTGACACCCACCTGGAGAACGGCGATTGTCTATAAACACAACGATGAGATAGAGAACATCAACCACTCATCACTTCTCCCACCCCTTCTCTCTCTCCTCTTCTCTTTTCCCTTCTCCCTCCCCTTTTCCTGCCACCCCCACCTCCCCTTTCCTCCCCTTGTCTGTCTCTCCCTTCCCCTCTCCCTTTCCCTCCCTTTCTCTCTCTCTCTCTTTCTCCCCCCATCTCTCTGTCTCTCTCTTTCTTTCTTCCCCCCGTCTCTCTGTCTCTCTCTTTCTCCCCTCCACCCCCCGCCTCATGCCGCACAGATTTGGAAGTGATGAGTAAATTGTGAAATCACTGACAAACTCAGTTATTATTTCCAGGGAATCTTTGTGCTCCTGAGCTGTCGGAAGAACTGGGTGGGGGCAGGGGGGAATCTAATGTCCCCGGGGTGAATGTTGAATGAGGTGGGTTGGATCTCTGCAGAATTGTTTAAAAGGGGACGGGGGTAAACCTTAAATATATTTTAAATATTTTTCTAATACTCATTCCAATTTTCACGCTTTCAGTTCCAATCGGGAAATGTAAGTATAAATATTGGTTTATAGAGTAAATGTTTCAACTGTTGAAAGTTACTGTTTGTGGTGATTTAAACAATCTCCTCTCTCTCTATCCAGGCCACTCCCCCCCCCAGTCCCGCCTGCACGTTGCCCCCCCAGTCCCGCCTGCACGTTGCCCCCCTGTCTTCCCCTGTCTGGCAGCCTGGACTATTTCCCTCTTCCTTCAGTTATGCACTTGCTCTGATATTTTGCTATCTCTGGGTATCAGCGCTGTATTGGCCTGGGAAAAGGTTCATATTCCTGAAAAGCTGCTAGACGCGTTTCCCGTTAGAATCATAGAAGTGCCGAAGGAAGCCATTCAGCCCATCAAGTGTACACCGGCCACAATCCAAGCTCCTATCTCTGTAACCCCATTCATTTGCCTTACTAATCCCCTGACACTAAGGAGACAATTTAGCGCGGCCAATCCACCTAACTTGCACGTCTTTGGAGGAAACTGGAGAACTCGGAGAGAACCCACGCAGACACGGGGAGAAACTGCACGCAGTGACCCAAGCTGGGATTTGAACCTGGGTCCCTGACGCTGTGAGGCAGCAATGTTAACTGTGCCCCTGTGCTGCCCAGTTATTGTGTCCATTATAAGATGATGACCAGGGGGATGTTCACTGATGATTGCAAAATGTTCAGCACCATTCCCGACTCCTCAGTTACTGAAACAGCCCCGTGTCCAAATGCAGCAAGATCTGGACAATATCCAGGCTCAGGCTGACTAATAACATTCGCACCACACAAGTGCCCAGGCAATGACCATCTGCAACAAGAGAGGATCTAACCATTGGCCCTTAATGGCATTAACGTCGCTGAATCCCCCCCACTATCAACATCCCAGGGGTTACCATTAACCAGAAACTGAACTGGACCCAGCCATATAAATACTGTGGCTACCAGAGCAAGTCAGAGGTTAGTGCAATTCCAGTAACAGTCAGGAAGTTTGACACCACCCAGCCTGGCACCACACCCACGTTCAATTCCTCCACCGTCAATGCACAGCGGCAGTCATGTGTAGCATCGCCAAGATGCGCTGCAGCGACTCACCAGGGCAACAGCATCTTCCAAACTCACCTAGAAGGGCAAAGGGATAAGATAATCTGGGAACTCCAACCACCCAGAGGTTCCCCCCCAAACCATTCACTACCCTGACTTGGAAATACATCACCTGTTACTTCACTGTGGCTGGGTCAAAATTCAGGAACAGCGTGGTAATGCTGTGGTTAGCGCTGTTGCCTCAGAATTCCATGGACTCAGATTCAATTCCACTCTTCAGTCAGTGTTTGTGTGGAGTTTGCATGTTCTCCCCATGTCTGCATGGGTTTCCTCCCACATTCAAAGATGTGCAGGTTAGTTGCGTTGGCCGTGCTAAATTGCCCCACAGTGTCCCGAGATGTGCAGGTTCGATGGATTAGCCGTGATAAGTGTGCAGGGCTACAGGGATAGGATGGAGGGGAGAGCTTGGGTGGAATGCCCTTTCAGAGAGTCAGTGCAGACTCGAAGGGCTGAATGGCCTCTTTCTGCACAGTAGGGAATGTCTGAATCTATGAACTCCCTCCCTAACAGCACTGTGGGTGAATCTACACCAAAGGGACTACAGGAGTTCAAAAAGGCATCTCACCACCACCTTCTCAAGGGCAATTAGGGATGGGCAATAAATATTGATCTGGCCAGCAACACCCAAATCCTGTAAAAATGAATTTTAAAATTTATAAACCTCTTCTCTCCAGTCAACCCAACGGATAGACTCAAACAAGGCAAATAATCTGGAAATTGGATTTCTTAAAGGAAAAGAGGGAACGAGGGAAGTTGAATCTCAGGTGAAGAGGAAGAAGGAGGCTTATATAATGATGAGACGTGAAGGCTCAGTTAGGGCAATGGAGAGCTATAAATCAGCCAGGAAGGAGCTAAAGAGGGAGTTGAGAAGAGCTAGAAGAGGACACGAGAAGACTTTGGCGGATAGGATTAAGGAGAATCCTAAAGCTTTTTATAGGTATATAAATAATAAAAGATTGGTTAGGGCAAGATTAGGGCCAGTCAGAGATAGCAGTGGGAAGTTGTGCGTGGAGCCTGAGGAGATAGGAGAGACACTGAATGAGTATTTTTCGTCAGTATTCACGCAGGAGAAAGACAATGTTGTTGGGGAGAATACTGCGATACCAGGTTGTAGACTGGGCAGGATTGAGGTTCATAAGGAGGAGGTGTTAGCGAATCTTGAGGGTATGAAAATTGATAAGTCCCCTGGGCCAGATGGGATTTACCCTAGGATTCTCTGGGAGGCTAGAGAGGAGATTGCAGAGCCTTTGGCTTTGATCTTCATGTCGTCGTTGGCTACAGGTATAGTGCCGGAAGACTGGAGGATGGCAAATGTTGTCCCTTTGTTCAAAAAGGGGAGTAGGGACCATCCTGGAAATTATAGACCAGTGAGCCTGACTTCTGTTGTGGGCAAGGTCTTGGAAAGAATTATAAGGGATAGGATTTATAAGCATCTAGAGAGAAATAAATTGATTAGGGATAGTCAGCACGGTTTTGTGAAGGGTAGGTCGTGCCTCACAAACCTTATTGAGTTTTTTGAGGAGGTGACCAAAGAGGTAGATAAGGGTAAGGCAGTTGATGTAGTGTATATGGATTTTAGCAAAGCATTTGATAAGGTTCCCCATGGTAGGCTACTGCAGAAAGTGCAGATGCATGGGATTGAAGGTGATTTAGCAGTTTGGATTAAGAATTGGTTAGCTGATAGACGACAGAGGGTGGTGGTGGATGGGAAATATTCAACCTGGAGTGCAGCTACAAGTCGTGTACTTCAAGGATCTGTTTTAGGGCCACTGCTGTTTGTCATTTTTATAAATGACCTAGATGAGGGTGTAGAGGGTTGGATTAGTAAATTTGCTGACGATACCAAAGTGGGGGGAGTTGTAGACAGCGAGGATGGATGTTACAGTTTGCAGAGAGACATAGATAGGTTGCAGAGCTGGGCCGTGAGGTGGCAAATGGAATTCAATACGGATAAGTGTGAGGTGATTCACTTTGGTAGGAATAACAGGCATATGAAATATAGGGCTAATGGAAGGACCCTTAATAGTGTTGTCGAGCAGAGGGATCTTGGGGTACAAGTACATAGCTCTTTGAAAGTTGGCACCCAGGTTGATAAAGTTGTTAAGAAGGCGTACGGTGTGTTAGCTTTTATTGGTAGAGGGATTGAATTTAGGAGCCGTGAGGTTATGTTACAACTGTACAAAACTCTGGTGCGGCCGCACTTGGAGTATTGCGTACAGTTCTGGTCGCCGCATTATAAGAAAGATGTGGAAGCATTGGAAAGGGTGCAGAGGAGGTTTACCAGGATGTTGCCTGGTATGGTGGGAAGGCCTTATGAGGAAAGGCTGAGGGACCTGAGGTTGTTTTCATTAGAGAGAAGAAGGTTACGCGGTGACCTAATTGAGGCGTATAAGATGATCAAAGGATTGGATAGGGTGGATAGTGAGAGCCTTTTTCCTCGGATGGTGATGACCAACACGAGGGGACATAACTTTAAATTAAGAGGTGGTAGTTATAGGACGGATGTCAGAGGTAGGTTCTTTACACAGAGGGTGGTGAGGGCGTGGAATGCCCTGCCTGCAGCAGTTGTGGACTTGCTTACTTTGAGGACATTCAGATGTTTGGTGGATAGGCATATGGATGATATTGGAGTAGTTTAGGTTAGAGAGTCCACTGGCCGGCGCAACATTGAGGGCTGAAGGGCCTGTACTGCGCTGTAATGTTCCATGTTCTATGTTCTATAAAAGGTTATTCCATTTATATAGCATTTTTCACAATCTCAGGAGACCCCAAATCCCTTTATGGTCTGTTGAACAGAGTGGTTGTGGACAGTCTTGTTCCAAACACAGCAGCCAATTAGCACAGAGCAAACTCTCACAAACAATAATGTGATAACGGTCAGAGAATCTGCTTTTGTCATGTTGGCCAAGGGAGGGGGGCGAATGTTGGCCGAGGGAAGGGGGGCGAATGTTGTTGGGGGTGGGATCTTAATCTTGGTCAGTACACTGAAGAACGTCCCCTGCTTCTCTTCAGGATGGGACCTATTCCATCCCACCATGAGAGCAGGAAGAGCCTCCATATAAAGAGGCCTCCTCCCACAGTGCGGCACTCCCTCGGTACTGCACAGCGAGTTCCAGCTCAATCAGAATGAAACTTCAACCCACATTGACTGAGGCTGAAGTGCGCCCCGGTGTGACTGACCTGATAACTACATCCAGATTAAATAAATATTGAATCAAAGGGAGAGAATTTAGAACGAAATTATTTATTTGAACATTCTTAAGCATCCTCTGCCACATCAGTGTCGATCTGAAGGGATAAAAGCAAATTACTGCAGATGCTGGAATCTGACACCGAAAGAGAAAATGCTGGAAAATCTCAGCGGGTCTGGCAGCATCTGTAAGGAGAGAAAAGAGCTGACGTTTCGAGTCTGGATGACCCTTTATCAAAGCTTTTCTCTCCTTACAGGTGCTGTCAGACCTGCTGAGATTTTCCAGCATTTTTTTTCTTTTCCATCTGAGGATTAGGCTGGAGTTGTTCCGTTTAGAGCAGCGAAGGCAGATGGGGGGGGTGGGATATGGTTGAGGTTATGAGGGTGATGGATCGGGTAGATGGGAAGTAACTTTTCCTCTCAGCAGGTTGGTCAGTGGGCATTCAAAGAACAAAGACCAAAACAGCACGGGAAACAGGCCCTTCGGCCCAACGAGCCCGCGCCGCCACCCCGATGTTCCCACCTCTACCTGCGATTCATTTTACAGTTGGGGCAGGAGATTTTGAGGAGAAATGTTTAAAGCATTGGGTGGAACTCACTGCTTGAGAGGGTGCAAGAGGCAATGTTGGACATGTAATTCTTAGATACTTCTAACTAGTTTGAACTCCAAGGTTTTACCCCGGTGCCCTTGTTTGCAAGATGGACAAAGGACAAACGACAAACACAAGTAAAGGTTCAATAAGTTTATTATTAATAACACTATTAACCCTTAAATTACCCACATAAAACAAGAGGATACCCCACCCCCACCCCCAGATTCAAATGTAGTACCCCAGAGATGGGGTTTTTTTTGTTTCTATCCAATTCAATTCAATCAAAGTCCAGTTCAGAGAGACATTCGCAATCCCAGCACGACAGGCTCACCACTTCCCATCTTGGGCTTGATCTATGTGATCCAAGCTGATTGGAGCAGACGTTGCTCCTCTTCCAAGGCTTGATCTCATTTGCCAAAAGGCCGAGATGCTGCTTTAAAAAAATTGCTTCAAATGAAGCCTCAGTGTAACCTCATGACTTCAGCCAAGCCCAGCATGTCGATATTACACTTGATCTTAGCCAAAAGGCCAAGAAGCACAAAGATGGTTTGGTTAAAACTGCAGGCCGATTTTCTGAGTCTCTCTCTGGTCCATCTTAGCGAAGGTGAGTCTCGATGGCAGCTTCTTCCTCCTTTCCTTCTCTGGTTGGTCAAAGTCGCCTCCCTTGTCAAGTCTTTATTGCTGGTGTGTTTGAGATGTGTACCTTTACCCCCCTGCCTGTCTGGCTTCCAGAAACCTCTCTGGCTTCCAGTCGATGAGGCCTTGGGGAGGGTGTCCCAATATCCAGTGGGTTTCTTGGTGTCTGTCTGACAGGACTCTGGGGTCTGTTCCCAGGTGTCCACCTCTATGCTGTTGCTTATGTGTAACCTGTTGTTAGATAAGCAACTGCAGGAACTCTCGGTAACAGAAAGTCTGGCGCAATCTGACCTTCTAAGAACAGGTGGATGCATTTCACTGGGGCGCGATAATTTCCTGCTGGGTCTCAGTAGAGAGCATTAATTTTTGATGGGTGATTGGTGGGCTAGGCCCAGATATGTTCCTGTATCTTTGTATATTTGACTTTTATCAAAGTCCGATCTGACTGAGGTTTGACTGTGTTTGATTTTAAAATGCCCAATCCTTTAAAATAGGATATCCCATTTAATCAGCCGTAAAACTAGGCTCTGATTATATTACCACAGTGAGAACCCTGACAAATTTAAGAAGCATTTAGATGAACTCTTGAAATGCCGTTGCATAGAAGGTACTGACCAAGCGCTGGAAATTGGGACAATAGTAGATACTAGCCGGTGCTGGCAAGATGGGCTGAAGGGCCTCTGTAAATCTCTTTTGGATTTGAATTGATTTGATTTATTATTGCCACTTGGATTAGTAAACAGTATTGAAAAATATACCATTCATAGAGAAGGAAAGGAGAGAGTGCAGAATGTAGTGTTACAGTCGTAGCTCGGGTGCAGAGAAAGATCAGCTTAATGCAAGGTAGGACCATTCAAAAGTCTGACGGCAGCGGGGAAGAAGCTGTTCTTGAGTTGGTTGGTATGTCAGTCTTTTGTATCTTTCTCCTGACGGAAGAAGGTGGAAGAGAGAATGTCCAGGGTGCGTCAGGTCCTTAATTATCCTGGCTGCTTTTCCGAGACAGTGGAAAGTGTAGACAGAGTCAGTGGATGAGAGGCTGGTTTGTGGGATGGATTGGGCTTTGTTCATAACCCTTTGTAGTTTCTTGCAGTCTTGGACAGAGCAGGAGCCCATACCAAGCTGTGATACAACCAGAAAGGATGCTGTAAAAGTGCATCTGTAAAAGTTGGAGAGTCGTAGCTAATGTGCCAAATTTCCTTAGTCTTCTGAGAAAGTAGAGGCATTGGTGGGGCTTTCTTAACTATAGTATTGGCATTGGGGGGACCAGATTGTTGGTGATCTGAACACCTAAAAACTTGAAACTCTCGACCATTTCTACTTCTAAGACTCTGTTTCTTGTCTCTCCTTTCAGTAATATTCAAGTTCTGTGTGACCAAGCGACTGTTTGTCTAGATATTGTTGGCTTTAACTGCAAGCCCTGCCTTGTGTAGTGACAGATGGTTCTTTGTCGATTTCAGGTTCCCTGGTACATTTGTGGGTAACACGGACACACCAGCTCCACCCAGTGGACCCACTCCGGCCACTGCCACCATCCCGGTTGTCTCATCGTTAGCAGGGCCGTGTAACCCCACGCCATCCGCGGTGAGCTTTACTGAGGTTAGCCCCCCTTGCAGCGGGACGAGGAAGGCTCGCGTTCTCTACGATTACGATGCAGCCGACTCGAGTGAGCTGGAGCTCCTTGCTGATGAGGTTTGTGTCTTTTTAATGCTTCTCCAAGATTTCCTGACCTCCCACAATGATCATCAGCCTGGTTCGTGGACCTGGGCTTTTCTAGAAAGGCTTGACTTTTACAAATCTATATTGTAATTAAGATACAGACCACCTCCTGTCTCACTGAAGGACAGAATAGGCTTGATGGGCTGAATGGCCTACTCCTTGTTTACTCACTGCCTCAGCGCCAGGAACCCAGGTTCAATTCCAGCCCGTGCCTGCGTGCCTTTCCTCCATGTGCTCCAGTTTCCCCTCTCAGTGCTGGTTAGAGTACATTGAGAGAGAATTTAGCATGGCCCAGTGTACCTGAATAGGTGCTAGAGTGTAGCGATTTTCACAGTCACTTCGTTGCAGTGTTAATGTAAGCCTACTTGTGATACTGATAAATGAACTTAAAGTTTAGCTCATCACCACCTTCTCAAGGACAATTAGGGAGGGGCAATGAATGTTGGCCTGGCTGTGCTATGAAAGAAATGAAAATAATTGGACCTGGGTGCAATTAGTCTATTTTTGGATTAACTTTTGTCATTATTATACGTTCTACATTTCCAATGGTGAAAGCCTATGTAAACGTGTCACACTACAGTGCCATCTCTGGCAGGAGGGTGCCATTGCAGGTTCCGTTGTAAGTGAGGATTTTTTTTTACTGGTAAAATGTTGACTGTCGATGTTAAGGTGTCTATGAATGCGTCACTCTAACTTTACTCTTTTCTTCAATACCCGGCTGTGTAGCTCATCACGGTGTACAGTCTGCCAGGAATGGACTCTGATTGGCTGATGGGAGAAAAGGGCAACAAGAAAGGGAAGGTTCCGGTCACCTACCTGGAGCTGTTGAACTAAAGATCCATCGCTGAACTTCCAAACCAGGGTTGAGACTTGCAGAAAGACCACATTAGCATTTACCAATTGTGTTCTGTTCATTCCTACTGTCACATTGCTCATTCCTTATGACTTTTCTTGTGGCAACTTAAGTTGCATCAGAACGCTTAAGAAAACGTGTAAAGTTTTTCGATGGTACTTTATATAGTTTTGTTGAAATTTGGAAAAGGTCACTGATTATGTGCATTAAAGTGTGAGGCTGCAATGAAGCTGTTTGAATCTCACGCATTAGGGTCGTAATTTCAAATGAAATGGGCTGGTTTCCCTGGGAACAGGTTCTGGGCTTGGCTGAACGCAGTTAGTTAGAAATCCGCGCACACATCACGCTCTACTTCTAAAGCAGGTTAAACCAGCCTGCGGGACTCCACTCTTATAACCGGGTCACGGAACTTGACACCTCATTCTGCCTTCAGTCTGGTTTCCAAACATGAAAGCCGGTGAGAAGATGAGAGAAAGGCAGATATTGCGACTTCTGAACAGCTGGAGTCGGAAGGTGTGAGACTACCCTGCATGCGCACATCTGGAAGATGCTTTTTTCGTGCAACTCCTGTGGGATGTGATAATCAAGGGCTTGAAGTTGTTTTGGATTTTTTGCTGGTGCACATTGTATATAGATAGTCTTGTGATAGGGTCCGTACTTTGAGAGGCAGAGATTTGGATGTTGAGGGAAGGGGGGGGGCAACTGGTGACTGGGACTCTACACACTTCGACCATTGGCCAAACATATTGGGGTCGTACTCTGCTCAGAAACTTTGGCGGGGGGGGGGTTGGCCAACAAAATTCCACGATTCCCAATGGACGGGGAGTGAATTTTCCATTCGAATTCTCTCTTTTGTAGCTTTATTTTTTGAGGCAATGGTTTCTCAAATGAAGGTGGTTTTTGTGGTGAATGGGATTGAATATTTTTAGGAGGATTATTAGAATTGGATTGCGGTTTTTTTTTTATAACCCTGCAGCCTGTTTAGTCCAGATATTGACTATCCCTATGTAAATGTAGAGTGTGAGGTCCTGGTCTCCTGTTCTTGCATCGTCTGCATCGACCTCGATCTGTTCTGGGTATCTCTGCTCTCTGTCCTGCTGTTCTATGCATAAGCGAATGATCTTTCAAGAATAATAAATAATTCCTGGACTAGGTTGCCTCTCCTAATTACTGGCTCCATCTTTTTTTTTGCTCTTCACTAAACATTTGGGATCTTGGAGTTGTCGCGGTAACTTGATTTACAGCAGTTTATATCCCAGAGAACTATTGCAAATGAGGCTGGATATGAGGTCGGGGGAAGGGAGTGGCAGTTTTGGGAGGGATAGGGAGGTCAGAGTGTCAAGGATGTTGGAGGGAGGGGAATGGGGAGGGAAGGGCAGGGGGTACTGGGGAAAGGGGGGGTGTTGTTGGGGAAAGCAGAGTGAAGGAGGACAGAGGGGGAATGCAGTATGTGCAGAGGGAATGAGGGGCCCTTTATTTCCTTTGAATAGACAAAGACAGCAGCGGTGCAGGTTTTAAATGAGTTTCTTTTAATGATCGGAACTTAAAAATTAACAAAAGCAAACAAGAGGAAAAAAACTGAAAAGAGAGATTGGTTTCTGCCTAGTTTGTACTGATCAAAACAGCACTCAGAAACAGACTGACCTCTGAACAGCCAGTTCCAAAACTATATGTTAATTCTTATCTCATATTTAAATTGTTTGGCACATGCTGTCTCTGAATTGGAGATAATGTCTTCACAGATGTTGTTTATGAAAACCTTTGACTTCCGACAAGCCTGCTTTGCTGTTTTTGTACTTTCCTGAAATGCAGCTAATTGCTGGCTAACCCAACTTGCCTTCTGAGTGTTAAAATATACGTCAAGTTAAAGCTGAACTAGTTAATTTTTTTGAATTACGTTTAAATCCTAAACTTAAATCAGCTGAAATATCTGAAAATGAAGTCTTTGTGTAAATGAAGCAAACCATATGTAACAGGGAGGGGGAGGAAAGGGGGGTGTTGGGGTGAGGGGAAGAACTGTAGGGGATTTGGAAGCAATGACCTTGTGATATTATCGCTAGACAAGTAATCCAGAAACTCAGCTGGGGACCCAGGTTCAAATCCTGTCAGGCATTAGAATTTGAATTCAATTTTTAGAAATTTGGAGTTAAGAATCTACTGATGACTAAGAAACTATTGTCACTTTTTTTTTGGATTAACTCAGCTGGTTCACTAATGTACTTTAAAGTAAATCTGCCATCCTTACCTGGCCTACATGTGACTCCAGACCCATGGCAATATTGACTCTTAACTGTCCCTCTAAAATGGACTAATGAGCCACGCAGTTCAAGGGAAATTAGGTGATGGGCAATGAATGGAGTGGCAAGGTGGCACAGTGGTTAGCACTGCTGCCTCAGAGTGCCAGGGACCCAGGTTCGATTCCTGGCTTGGGTCACTGTGGAGAGTTTGCATATTCTCCCTGTGTCTGCATGGGTTTCCTCTGGGTGCTCCGGTTTCCTCCTACAATCCAAAGATATGCAGATTAGATGGATTTGTCGTGCTAAATTTGTGGGGTTAGGGAGATAATGCAGGGGAGAGGGCGTGGATAAAATGCTTTTTCAGAGAGTTGGTGCAGACTCAATGGGCTGAATGGCCTCTTCTGTCCTGCAGGAGTTTTTAATGATTCAATGAAATGTTGGCCTTACCAGTGACACTCACATTTACCCAATTGTAAAATGGTGCTGGTTAAACCTCTGCCCGCTGTGTTCTGGTCAAGCTTCAAACAGATCATGAGAAACATTGGGACTGGAAAATTCCTGGCCAATGAGACAGGAGCTGCTGGGGGGATGTGGCAATGCAACTAAACATGACTTTTGGCGGGACTGGACAGTGGGTGGGGACTGGAAAATCCCATTCCTAGTTTCTTTGTTCACCGGTCTCTGTTAGTCATCTCGTGCTTTTTTGCTCTCTCTCGTTGTGTAAGCTGTGATTGGTCAGATTGAATTTTTTTCAATAACTTGATAAGACAGTCGGAGTCTAATTTCCCCTTTCTCATTTGGCTACATACGAATTTGTATGTTCAGAATGTCCTTCCCTGGTTTACGAACTTCTAAATCATTCCATCGAAATGCACACGTTTCAGCATTATACTAATCACTGGCTCCTGATTTCTGATACAAGAGGAAGAATTCCATTATTTTATCTTTGTAAAACACTTGATGGACAACCTGACCATCCCGCACTGCTGGCCAACAGGTGGGAAGGTTACGAGGGGTGGTAAACCACCCGATTTCGCACCTGTCATGATCTTCTTGGCACCAGAATTCCAGCGAGAGCAGCCCTGCTTCAAAAAAAAAAGCATGAATGTGATTGTAATGGTAAATAAATTTCATGTCCATTTTCTGTCCCAGAGCTCTTTGTGGCCACTCAGCAACTTTCAAAATATAGTCACTGTGTCGCAAAGACAGAGCAGCCAACTTGTGCAGAGTAAGATCCCACACACACACACACACAGCACTGTGAACAAACAATTGCTTGTTAATTGAGAGCAAGGTTTAACTCAACACCAGGAATAACTTCTCTAAGTTAGTACCATGGGATCCTTTATATCCAACTGAGAGGGACATGAATGCTATGTCTACAATCTCAAATATAGCACTCCCTTATTAACTTACTATTTATTTAGTGTCACAAGTAGGCATACATTAACACTGCAATGAAGTTACTGTGGCACTCTCCCAGTCGCCACACTCCGGCACCTGTTTGTACACACGGAGGGAGAATTTAACACAGCCCATGCACCCTAATGAGCATGTCTTTTGGCCTGTGGGTTGAAACCCACGCAGATATGGTGAGAAGATGCTGATTCTGCACAGACAGTGACCCAAGCCGGGAATCGAACCCAGGTCTCTGGTGCTGTAAGACAGCAATGCTAACCACTCTGCTACCCTGGAATGTCAGCTTTGAATTGTTCATGTTATATATATTTTAGTGGTTGCATGGTTGCTTTAAGGGGAATGTCATCAGGGTGTTGCAGAGGCTGCTGCTTTACTTTCACTTTGTTCTCTATGCAGGTGAAAGGTTGTGGAATTAATTTGTGGCATGTTAGTTTAAATCTGCAATGTGCAAACCATTTTTTCTTTTCCTTAAAACCCACAATCCCTGAGATAGTCAGGACATCACCACAATGGAGTGGGTCTTGTACCCAAAATGTTTGGCAGGAATACAACTCACTGAGAATTGCCACAACTGGAGGCTTCCTCATTGTAACTTCTTGTACTAAAACATCCTTCAGCATTGAGTCACCCGATCTGATTGTCAACCTTTGCCTCTACCCATTAAGAAGTCATCCAAATGTAAATTTGATCTTGATGTCTGTTAGCACATATAGACAGTTCAAAACTTGGGCCTTCCAAAAACCAAAACAAACACCAACAGAACGATGTAAATAAATTTTAATTCATTTTTTAAAACCTGCTTTTTAAATTTTTAACATAATGTGGTGATTACTAATAAATATAGAAAATCTAAGGACATCTTACTTCCTTAGTACAGATCCAAAGTCCAGTACAGTCCAGTACAGACATATCCCATCGCATTTCAATTCACTCAAATCCTCTCACAGATAAGTAAAGTTTATTTATTAATCACAGATAAGGCTTACGTTAACACTGCACTGAAGTTACTGTGAACAATATCAGTTCGAAACTTTGCAATCTCTCTTTGTGGACTGTTTTCAATAAGTACTTTATTTCTGAAGGAGTGAAAGTATCAAACTCAGAATTTGGGGGATTTCTAGCCATTAAATGAGGTAAATATTGTTGTTTAAAGTGGGAATGTCGCAGATTTAATTGTTGCCACTGAGGTTTGATGTGCTGCTGGTGAGGAATTGTTAATAAGAAATGATGCGGCTCCAATACACTGATCATGAACAGTGAAACACAATTATCCCGAGTTACAAACAGTTAATACCAAAGCAAAATACTCGGGAGCTGGAAATCGGAAATGAAAACTGGAAAGATACAGCAGGTCAGGCAGAATCTGTGGAGAGAGAAGCTGAGGTCCTGTACCAACAACTCAAGAACAGCTTCTTCCCTGCTGCTGTCAGACTTTCGAATGGACCGACCTTGCACTAAGTTGATCTTTCTCTACACCCTAGCTATGACTGTAACACTAATTCTGCACTCTCTCCTTTCCTTCTCCATGAGCAGTATGCTTTGTATAGTGTGCAAGAAACATTTCATTTCACTGTGTGCTAACACGTGACAATAATAAATCAAATCAAAGAATTGGAGAGTCATAGAGATTTACAGCTTGGAAATAGGCTGTCGGCCCAACTTGTCTATGCTGACCTTTTTTTTAAAGCCTTAAGCCAGCCCCAGTTGCCTGCATTTGGCCCATATCCCTCTATGCCCATCTTACCTCTGTAACTGTCTAAAAGCTTTTCAAAAGACAAAATTATACCCGCCTCTACTACTACATCTAGCAGCTTGTTCCAGACACTCACCATTCTGTGTGTGAAAAAATTGCCCCTGTGGACACGTTTGTATCTCTCCCCTTTTACCTTAAACCGATGCCCTCTAGTTTTAGACTCCCCTACCTTTGGGAAAAGATATTGACTATCTCGCTGATCTGTGCCCCTCATTATTTTAGAACATAGAACATTACAGCACAGAACAGGCCCTTCGGCCTTCGATGTTGTGCCGACCAAAATAAAAAGCAATGCCCCTCCAAACTAAACCATTCCCTTCTCTTCCATATACTTATCAATTAACCTCTTAAACGCCACCAAACTTGGCGCATCTACAACAGCTGCAGGCAGGGCATTCCACTCCCTAATCACTCTTTGAGTAAAGAACCTACCTCTGATATCCGTCCTATAACTCATACCCCTTAATTTAAAGCTGTGTCCCCTCGTGCTAGCTTTCTCCATCCTAGGAAAAAGGCTATCACTGTCCACCCTATCTAAACCTCTAATCATCTTATATGCTTCAATAAGATCCCCTCTTAGCCGCCTCCTTTCTAACGAAAACAACCTCAAATCCTTCAACCTCTCTTCATAGGACCTGCCCTCCATACCAGGCAACATCCTGGTAAACCTCCTCTGTACCCTCTCCAATGCCTCCACATCTTTCTTATAATGTGGGGACCAGAACTGCACACAATACTCCAAGTGCGGCCGCACTAGAGTTTTGTACAGTTGCAACATGATGCTGCGGCTCCTAAATTCAATCCCCCTACCAATAAAAGCTAAGACTCCATATGCCTTCTTAACAACTTTATCCACTTGACTGCCTACTTTCAGGGATCTATTGACACATACACCAAGATCCTTCTGTTCCTCAACACTATTAAGAGCCCTACCATTAGCCCTATACTCTACACATTTATTGTCCCTGCCAAAGTGCATTACCTCACACTTTTCCACATTAAACTCCATTTGCCACCTCTCGGCCCAGCTCTGCAACTTGTCCAAGTCACTCTGTAAACTATAACACCCCTCTTCACTATCTACCACTCCACTGACTTTAGTGTCATCTGCAAATTTACTGATCCATCCCTCAATACCCTCATCCAGATCATTTATAAAAATTACAAACAGCAGGGGCCCCAAAACAGACCCCTGAGGCACACCACTCGTCACCGAACTCCACGATGAATATCTCCCATCAACCACCACCCTCTGTCTTCTATCTGCCAGCCAATTCCTAATCCAATTAGCTAAATCACCCTCTATTCCACACATCTGCATTTTCTGTAGAAGTCTTCCATGGGCAGATTTTATAGATCTCTACAAGATCATTCCTCAGCCTCCTACGCTCCACAGGAAAAAGTCCCAGTTTATCCAGCCTCTCCTTATAATTCAAACAACGTTAATGTTTCAGATCGGTAACTGTTCTCTGATGCTCCAATGTTAGGCTGAGATAGTAATTCCGTTTCTCTCTTTACTGCTGCAATAAAACCTGATGAGTCTTTCCAGCATTTTGTTTGTTGCCAGTGTTTGATCACTTGCTTGAAATGTTAAGGGGAACATGCAGTGATTTAAGATTTATTACTCAGATCGTCCCAACCCCCCGGAAAGTCCGGAGATTCCCCACAGAGCGACACAACAGCCGTGACTGTGATGTTCAGCCGGGTGAGGAAGCGCTGAGCTTCCTTCTGTCTGTGAGTCAGATACATAAAATCGCCAAAGTGCAAAAAACTAACTCAGAATGAGGATCAACTGCAGTGATTTCCCCCCTGACTCGACCCTCACTGGACTGTATACCTGACTGTCCCAGGGTCAGGTAACCAACACTGCAATCAGCTGATACAATAAGCATGCTATCAGTGAATCATCCAATGGATTATAAAGCCCAGGGCACTGTGTGATGGGCAATCGCAGTGGGTACTTACGGATGGCACCATCATTATTCTGCCTGTTTCCAATAAGGGGTCAGACTCAGACAGGCCAGAAAGGAAAGAATAAGGTAATAAGGCACCTTTTATTTATGGGACATGGGCATCGCTGGCTGGTCAGTGTTTATTGCCCAGTTGAGAAGGTTATGGTGAGCTGCCTTTTTAAACCACTGATATAACTGAATATCTCACTTGGCCATTTCAACCACTCTGGAGTCACCACTCTGGGCAACATGACAGCTCACAGACTATCGCTGTGGCTGTGCTGACACATGGATTTGGGCCTGTGTCTGCGGGAGTTTGCGCGTTCTCCCCGTGGTTGTGTGGGTTTTCTCCGGGTGCTCCAGTTTCCTCCCACATCCCAAAAATGTGCTCTTAGGCTGACTGGGTAACACATTGTCCCTATATGGGAATCTTCAACAATAGGCATAGCCTAAAGACAAGGATATGTCATTAGGATGTTAGGACGGCGGTGTGGACTCGTTGGGCCGAAGGGCCTGTTTCCCATGCTGTGTTGCTCTTTGTTCTTTGTTCTTTGTACATGTAGGCCTGGCCAGGTAAGGACGGTAGATTTTCTTCCCTGAGGGACATTAGTGAACCAGATGGTTTTTCCAACAATGGTTTCATGATCATCAGTAGATTTGCAATTCCAGATTTTAAAAATTGAATTCCTCCATCTGCCAAGGCGGGATTCGAACCTGGGTCCCCAGGACATCATCACTTCAATCTCTTTTCCTTTCTGTTTACTGACCTTCCAAACCCACAATCTCTACCATACAGAAGAGTAAAGGCAGCAGAGAACACCACCTACATGCTCCCCTCAGCATCCTGACTTGGAAATACATCGGCCAGTCTTTCATTGTCGCTGCGTCAAAATCCTGGAATTCCCTCCCCAGCAGCACTGTGGATGTACCTACACCACAGGGACTGCAGAGATTCAAGAAGGCAGCTCACCTTCTCAAGGGGCAGTTAGGGATGGGCAAGGGATGCTGAACTGAGCCACAGCAATGAGAATGATTGAAAATTGGTTTCAAAGCAAATTGTGGGTGATCTTTTGCCCGTTCTGTCTTTGTACACTCAGTAAGGGGGGAACGGAAGGAGGTTCGCTGTGTTCCCCGAAATTTAACAGAGGATAAACTCCAGGCCCACATTATTCACAAAACACACAGGGTAAATTTGCCCAATGGGACGCCACGCTATCCCGGATTGGTTACGGTCTGCGTTACACAAAATAAAGTGCTACAACTACGTAGATCACCCAACCAATCGAAACAAAGACACCAAAGAGAAGGCTGAATAACACCAGCAGGCGAGCTTTCCTCGAACTGCTCTCTGCGTAAGAGTGCTCCCCTCGCTGGGTGGCCATCCGAGTCTGCAATAGAAAAGGCAACAAACAATTAATAAACCGGGACATCAGGCCGCAAGGAAAATCCAACACAAACCCATCATTAACACCAAACCCACCCAGCCACTGGCTGGGGTAAAGGCTGAAAGTGACGGAGAGCTTTTGGCCAAACCCGGTTGTTATCGTTCTATTGAACTGTACAGTTACAGGGACCCGGGTCGGATCTCTGGCTTGGATCAATGTCTGCGGGAGTTTGCACATTCTCCCTGTGCTTGCTTGGGTTTTCTCTGGGTACCCCGGTTTCCTCCCACATCCCAAAAATGTGCTTTTTAGGCCGATTGTTGTCAATAAATTGTCCCTGAATTGGATCTTCCTTAATCTGGCTCACATATAATTCCCTAAATTTGCACCCCCTTTATTGCGGAGTCCACTAGAGGTAGACAAAAACATCGATGATCGACAAAAGACTTGAATAAAGCACTGACTGAGTGTTAAATGGGTGGCGGGGGCTTGAAGGGCCTGTTTCCTGTCCTGTGCTGTTGTTTGTTTTTTTAATAGAACCCAAACTGAGCAAAAGGCAGCCATTCAGCCCATCGAGTGCGCATCCACCACACACTCACCCAGGCCCTAGCCCCGTAACCACATGTATTTACTGTAGCTAGCCCCCCGACACTAAAGGGCAAGTTAGCACGGCCAATCCACTCAACCTGCACATCTTTGGACAGCACCCTAGAGGAAACCCATGCAGAAGCAGGTAGAAAGTGCCAACTCCACATAGACAGTAACCCAAGCCAGGAATCAAATCCAGGTCTCTGGAAGCTCTGAGGCAGCAGTGCTAACCACTGCACCATTCAGAGGTTATTTCAGTTTAATGTCTGTTTCCGAGCTAACTCAGGAATCTCTTGCTGTAACCATTCTACAATCTCAGTTTGGTGTGAGGGTATGAATCTACAGTGCAGAAAGGGGGCGATAAGGTAGCCCAGTGGTTAGCACTGCTGCCTCACAGCACCAGGAACACAGGTTCACATCCCAGCTTGGGTCACTGTCTGTATGGGGTCTGCACATTCTCCCCATGTCTGCATGGGAGTACAGCCATTTAAGGCCATTTGGCCCATTGAATCTGCACTGACTCAGGCTCTATCCCTGTAACACTGCATATTTATCCCATTAGCCTACACATCTTGGGACACTTAGGGGAAATTTAGCATGGCCAGTGCACCTAACACCACACATCTTTGGACTCTGGGAGAAACCTGGAGCACGTGGAAGAAACCCATGCAGACATGGGGAGAATGTACAGACTCCATACAGACGGGGCCGGAATCGAACCCGGGTCCCTGGTGCTGTGAGGCAGTAGTGCTAACCACTGTGCCAATGACAGGGATGAATGATCTTACCAGTGTTCAGCTGGAAGGAGTTCTGCCTCGTTCAAAACTCTGGTTGGAATTCCACCGCCCCGCCGCCACGGAATCGGAGTGGGCAAGAGACAGACAACGGAAATGTCTGTTAGCCTCGGGCGAGAATTTCCAGTCTGGCTTGAGCGAGGCTGTAAAATTCCCACCCTGTACCTGCTGCTAAGAAAATACTTCCCGTTTCCTGGACACATCGAACCCGGAACAATAACAGCAACAATTGTCAACAAGACGGAAAATCTACCATTCCTGCCTTGCTGAATTAGCACAAAAAAAGGTCAAACCGTTTTGTAAACGTTCCATAGAAATGTTGGAGTGTTGGAACGGGGGAGGCCATTCAGCCCATCAAGGCTATTTTCTCATCCATTTGTGGCCCAATTTACTTTGTCCCATCCCCTCCATACAATCAGATAATTAAAACCAGTCAATCTCAGGATTAAATTTAACATTTGACCTCACATCAACTGACTTTGCGAATCAGATTTTTCAAACCTCTTCCAGTTTTTGTGTGTGGAAATGTTTGGTAAGTTCACAGCTAATAGATCCGGCTCCAATTGTTAGACTTTGTCCCCTGGGTCTGACACTCCCCAACCAATCTGACCCTTGGAGTCCAGGTATCATTCTCGTAAATCAGTTAGAGCACTACACCCCCTCCAAAGCCGGTGTATCTTTCCCAAGGATTGGTGAATACAGCTAGTCACCGTGAATCCGGGCCCAATGCAGGGCTTTGTGTGGCTGTAGGTTCATTCCCCTCCCATCGAGTCTCCCAATTAATATTGTATCCAGGTGCATCCAACTCCAGTTCCAAATGAAATGTGTTCTGGGTCACAGCATTTCCCTAACTACATTTATATAGTGCCTGTAATGGGGGAAATTTCCCGAGGATAGAGCGTCGGTGAGACCACATCTGGAATATCATGGCCAGTTTTGGTCTCCTCATTTGAGGAAGGATGTGGTGACATTGGAGGCAGTTCAGAGGAGGAACACCAGCTTGATTCTGGGGATGAAAGGGTTGATGTATGAGGAGAAATTATACCTGCTGGAGTTTAGGAGGATGAGAAGGGATCTGATCGAGGGATGTAAAATTTTAAAAGAGACTGATCGAGTTAATGTAGACCCAGTGTTTCTTCTTACGGGGCAACCTGGAACAGGAGTTACAGGTATAGGTTAAGAGGCAGTAGATTTAAAATTGAGATGAGGAGGAGCTACTTCTCACTGAGGGGAGGTGAATTTGTGGAACTCGCTGCTCCATAGCACGGTGGAGTCTGAATCATTAAATGTTTCAAGAAGGCGATAGATACCCTTCTAATAAAGAAGGATAGAAGGAACAGGTGGATTTGAGAGCAGGGAGAGATCAGCCAATGATCGGATTGAATGGCAGAACAGGCTCAAAGAGCTGAATTCCCTACTTCTGCTCCTGATTCCGATGTTCTGATGAGGATGTCCAAAGAGGAAATTGCGCACTGAGATGCAGACGGAGAGATTGGGCAGAATGACCATAAACTGGTCAAAGACAGGGATGCTAGAGGGGATATAAGAGGAGGGAAGGGGGGAGACAACAGGGGGTTTCTGGAGAGTTGGCGTTTGGTAGCCATCAGCACAAAAGGCACAAGAGGCCTGACTCAGAGAGAGCTGGTGTGTGAGCTGTGGGAGGTTACAGAGACAGGCAGGGACCAGGCCATGGATAAAGACAAGGCAGAGTCTTTTCTGGTTGAGGTATTGAGGGAGCAAGGTCAGAGTGAGTGGAAGATGATGGGGACAGCAGAGTATTACAGGCGCTGGGGGAAAGGGAGGACAACACTGGATTAACAAAATTCAAAGGATTAGACCATCCTCTGAATGGTGAATGGAAAGGTAGAGATAGAGTTTGTGAGAAAGATGTACAGATGGGGCAGAATCTTTGCCCAGTGTTTATCCAGAGGAACATAGATCATTACAGCGCAGTACAGGCCCTTCGGCCCTCGATGTTGCACCGACCAGTGGAACCCATATAATGATCCTCTAACCTAAACTATTCCAATGCTATCCATATGCCTGTCCACTGACCATTTGAACGCCCTTAAACTTGACGAGTCCACAACTGCTGCAGGCAGCGCATTCCATGCCCTTACTACCCTCTGAGTAAAGAATCCACCTCTAACATCTGTCCTATAACTACCACTCCTTAATATAAAGCTATGTTCCCTTGTGTTATCCATCTCCATCCGAGGAAAAAAGCTCTCACCATCCACCCTATCTAACCCTCTGATCATCTTATATGTCTCAATTAAGTCACCTCTTAGCCTTCTTCTCTCTAATGAAAATAACTTCAAGTCCCTTAGCCTTTCCTCATAAGACCTACCCATCATACCAGGCAACATCCTGGTAAACCTCCTCTGCACCCTTTCCAATGCCTCCGCATCTTTCTTATAATGTGGCAACCAAAACTGTACACAATACTTCAAGTGCGGCTGCACCAGAGTTTTGTACAGTTGCAACATGACTTCACGGCTCCGAAATTCAATCCCTCTACCAATAAATGCTAACACACTGTATGCCTTCTTAACAACCTTATTAACTTGAGTACCAACTTTCAGAGATCTATGCACCTGTACACCGAGATCTCTGTACTCATCTACACTACTAAGAGTCCTACCATTAGCCCTATATTCTGCACACATATTACTCTTACCAAAATGAATCACCTCACACTTTTGCACATTAAACTCCATTTGCCACCTCTCGGCCCAGCTCTGCAATTTATCTATGTCCCTCTGCAAACTGTAACATCCATCCTCACTGTCTACAACTCCTCCGACTTTGGTGTCGTCAGCAAATTTACTAACCCATCCCTCTACACCCTCATCCAGGTTATTTATAAAAATAACAAACAACAGTGGCCCCAAAACAGATCCCTGAGGTACACCACTAGTAACTAAACTCCAGGTTGAATATATCCCATTAACCACCACCCTCTGTTTTCTATCAGCTAGCTGGAAGAGTGAAGGATTATGCTGGAAATGTGTAAAATATTAGTTAAGTGACAACTGCCAACAGTTCTGATCACCACATTACAGGAAAGGTACAATCACATATCATACTAGGCGATGGTCTTGTGGTATTATCGCTAGATTATTAATCCAGAAAGCCAGCTAAGATTCTGGGGACCTGGGTTCAAATCCTGCCATGGCAGATGGTGGAATTTGAATTCAATAAAAATAAATTGGAATTAAGAACCTACTGATGACTGTGAAATCATTGTCAATTGTCAGAAAAAACCCATCTGGTTCATGAATGTCCTTTAAGGAAGGAAATCTGCCATCCTTACCCCATCTGGCCTACATGTGACTCCAGATCCACAGCGATGTGTTTGACTCTCAACTGCCCTCCAGGGGCAACTAGGGATGGGCAATAAATGCTGGCCCAGCCAGTGACACCCATGTTCCAGGAATGAATAAAAACTAAATAAAAACACTAGGGAGGGCATTGAGGAAATGTACAGGGATGTTTTAAAGTTTATAAGTTTATTTATCATGTCACAAGTAAGCCTTACATTAACACTGCAATGAAGTTACTGTGAAAATCCGCTAGGCGCCACACTCCAGCATCTCTTCGGGTACACTGAGAGAGGATTTAGCACGGCCAGTGCACCTACCTAGCACGTCTTTCACACTGTTGGAGGAAACCGGAGCGCCCGGAGAAAACCCACACAGACATGGGGAGAATGTGGAGACTCTGCAAACAGTGACCCAAGCGGGGAATAGAAGCCGAGTCCCAGGCCCTGTGGAGCAGCAGTGCTGACCACTGCGTCATCATACTGCCAAAAATACATTTGCAATGGCCAGGAATATTATTGAGGAATGAAGAATTTTAGCAATGAGGAAATATTTGGACAGCACGGTGGCACAATGGTTAAGCATTGTTGCCTCACAGCACCAGGGACCCAGGTTCAATTCCGGCCTTGGATCACAACCTGTGTTGAGTTTGCACATTCTCTCTATCTCTGTGTGGGTTTCCTCTGGGTGCTCCAGTTTCCTCCCACAGTCCAGAGTTGTGCGCATTAGGTTGATTGGCTGTGCTAAATTGCCTCTAGTGCCAGGAGATTAGTTAGGATAAATATATGGGGATACAGGAATGGGGCCTGTGTGGGATTGTGGTCAGTGCAGACTTGATGGGTTGAATAACCTCCTTCTACCCTGTAGGGATTCTATTATTTGGAACAGAGGAAGCTGCGAGGAGATTTAATTGGAGCTTAGAAAATGACGCGAGCTTTGGATCGAGTGGATCGGGAAGGATCTGTTTCTCTAGAAACTGAGACTATTTCCTGTAGCTGTTACCAGGGGGCATAACGATAATGTTCATGGTGGGAGATATAGGAGAGATGTCCAAGGTAGATTCTTTACTCAGAGAGTGATTGGGGTGTGGAATGCACTGCCTGCTGTGACAGTGGAATCGGATACTTTCGGAACTTTTAAGTGGATATTGGATAGGTATATGGAGCAAACCAGAATGATAGGGAGCGGGTAGCTTGCTCTTGGGATTGGGCATAACTCAGTACAACATTGAGGCTGAAGGGCCTGTACTATGCTGTAATGTTCTATGTATGTTTCTTGGCTCAATGACCAGAAGTTTCAAATAACTGGTGGAAGGATTAGATGGCAAACAAGGAGCACTCTTTTTACACAGAGCATTGAGGGGATTAGGAACGCACTGTCTGAAGCAGAAGCAAAACCTTTATCTCAACTAAACCAACGCTCGGACATGGTTGGTCACTGACAGGGATCTGGAAAGTGAGATCAGGCTATTTATTAGCCAGCAGAGATGATGGGCAGAATGGTCACCTTTGACACTGTAACTCTCCTCCATTTCTAAGTAATGGCCAGTTTATGATTGGCTAAGAAGCACAAGAGAGAGTTGAGAGAGGAAGAGAAGGAAGTGAGCCGCTGTAACATTGGTTTACTTCTGGAAACTGCCTTTGAGACAACCTCATTGAATGTTTTTAAGGCAAGGATAGATTAATTTTTAAACAGTAAAGGAATTAAGGGTTATGGTGAGTGGGTGGGTAAGTGGAGCTGAGTCCATGAAAAGATCAGCCATGATCTTATTGAATGGTGCAGCAGGCTCGAGGGGCCGAATGGCCTACTCCTGCTCCTGGTTCTTAAGTTCTTAAACTTCCTCTGGAGGCAATATTCAGACATTATCCACAATTTAACCGTCACCACCTAGGCTTTAATTCCAATCAATTGGAAGATTTAGATGTTGGAAATAGATCCAGTCACCCCTACCTCATGTGAGAAAATGATGGCCAGAATCCCCGAGAGCAGACAACAAAATACCGTCACCAGGACAGATTCGACCATGTAGTCCTTTGGTGGCTGCCTTTGTTCCTGATGCAGGCCGGGTAACGGATAATTATACTGCAAGAGACAGGTAAAAAAAAAACAGAGATCATCAACATCATCCTTGTAAACTCCCAAAGAACAAAGAACAACACAGCACGGGAAACAGGCCCTTCGGCCCAACGAGTTCGCGCCGCCATCCTAACGTCTTAATGACATATAGAGACCAATATAGGCACAATTTGTTACCCAATCAGCCTAAGAGCACATTTTTGGGATGTGGGAGGAAACCGGAGCACCCTGAGAAAACCCACGCAACCGCAGGGAGAACGCGCAAACTCCCGCAGACACAGGCCCAAATCCATGTGTCTGCACAGCAACAGCGATAGTCTCTGAGCTGTCATGTTGCCCATCTGATGGTCCAATTTAAGCATACACTAATGACTTGAAGCACTAGGCCACTCCTGAAGTAACATCCAGGAGCAGCCCTCGCACGACCTGCCGAATGCATGCACCTTGTTGGTCAACAAGGTGGACTGAATAGCCTGTGGAAACAAATAAAGTATTTAAACAGTCCTCCTATATCCTTCTATCTGCAGACCGCTCATGTGGCTGTCCAAGAGACCCTTAAACAACCCTAGCGTGCCTGCTCCCACCACCTTACTCGGTAGTGCATTCCACACCCCCACTACCCTTTGTATGAAAAAATGCCCTCTAATATTAGTCTTATACATAGCCCCCCTCACCCTAAGGCCATGACCCCTCGTTCTATCTGAATCTAATGGTGGAAAAAGCTTACCACCATTTACTCTATCTATACCCCTCATAATCTTATATACCTCGAATAGATCCCCTCTCAGCCGATGTCTTTCAAGGGAAAACAATCCCAGTGCGTTCAACCTTTCCTCGTAAGACAGCCCTTCCATACCAGGCAGCATCCTAGTAAATCTCCTCTGCACTCTCTCCAGGGATTCCACTTCCTTCCAGTAGTATTTCAGAACTGGATGCAGTACTCCAAGTGAGGCCTAACCAACGTTCTATACACTTGCACTATCCCCTGCACCCTCTCAATAGCTTCCACATCCTTCCTGTAGCGAGGTGACCAGAACTGCGCACAATACTCCAAGTGGGGTCTGACAAGGGTCTTACAAACTGCAGCATTACCTCCCGACTCCTAAACTCAATCCCTCGATTAATGAAGGCCACCATACCCTTCTTGACCACATCCACCTGCGAGGCCGATTTAAGAGTTCTATGGACCCCAAGATCCTTCTGCTCCTCTACACTGTCAGGAGTCCTACCCTTGATATTATACTCCTTCATCCCATCGGACCTGCCACTACACATTTATACAGGTTTTAGTCCATCTGCCACTTCTCCGTCCAGTCTTGCATCCTATCTGTGTCTCGCTGCAATTTCCGACATCTGTCAGTAACCTCGATCTCACTCTGTCTACATAACCTTTACTGTTAATAAATCGTTATTTTTGTTACTCCACTGGGCGGTGACCAGCCTTCCCAAGATATTACAGAAAAGATAATGCACAGCAAACAAACTATACACAGCAAGATCCCAGCAAATAAGATAAGTGACCAGTTAATCCCGGTGTCTGGATGCATCAATTGAAAGGTAACTGGCAAAGGAGCCAGAGAAAACATGAGGATTGACGCAATGAGTTACAATCTGAAACATGCGGTGGGATTTTCCAGACTCGCTCGCCTGAAACTGTAAAATCCCACCCAAGGTCAACGGACTGTCCCAAGCTCTGCCCCTGGCCCGCTCCGATTCCCACAGCAGGTGAGACAGTACAATTCCCGTCCTAATGTTTGAAAGGATAATGGAAACAGATCCAATAGGAATTTGCAAATGGGAATTTGAGATATATTTAAAATGAGGATTTGTTGAGGATTTCATATGGAGCAGAAATGGCTAGCATCAATCTGTCGGGCCAAATGGTCTGTAATTAATATGTAACTTTAGAATGTTAATCTGTGAGATTACTGATCGTGTTTCACAGAGAAATTTTAAACCAGTTAAAGCCCAAAAAACAACAGCAAGGTTTAGCACAGTGTTGAACATTTATAGAGTCTGTACTGACAGGGGAAAGAATCAGGAATAATGGAATTGGAACATTGTCCGGTGTCTCTCTCTCTGTTTTTTCACTTTCTGCTTCCTCTTTGTTGCTCTGTCTCCCACACAGATTCCCTGTCAAATTCCCAACTTAAGCAGAAACACAGAGGCAAGCATCTCACTGCCTCCACGTTCATTGCCAGCCCTGCTCACTGACATATACACTGTCTCCTCCCTCCCTCACTTCCTCCCTCCACCTCTCATTCCCCTACTTCCTCCCTCTGTCCCTCACTCCCTCCCTCTGTCCCTCACTCCCTCCCTCTCTCTCCTTCACTCCCTCTCACACTCACTCTTTCCCTCCCTCATTCTATCCCTCTCCTTCCCTCTCTCTCATTCCCTCTCTCCCTCATTCCTATCCTCTCTCTCTCTCTCACTCACTCCCTCTCTCATTCTCCATCCCTCCTTCCCCCCTCTCTCTCCCTCCCTCATTCCCTCTCTCTTGTTCCCTCCCTCCCCATCCTCTCTCTCTCACTTCCTCCCTCCCCATCCTCTCTCTCTCACTTCCTCCCTCACTCTATCTCCCTCTCTCCCTCCCTCTCTCTCCCTCTACCTCTCTCTCTTTCTCCCACCTTCTCTCTCTCCCTCTCTTTCTCCATACCCCCCCCTTTCTCTCTCCCTCTCTCTCTCGTTCCCTCCCGTTCCTACATAAACCAAGCGAGACTGGGTGGAAATGTCACAGAATCCTGACTGAAGTTCACAGCCTGGAACGTCGATCCTTTGAGTCTCACAGTGAACTTTACAGAGTTTAACGCAGGATACCTCCCCTGACACTGTTTAGAGAGTTGGAAACCTTGGGATTAGCATCAATGACTTGCATTTATATAGTACCATTCACAGAATGTCCAATGACCGGATGCCAGCCTCAGGGAGATTATTTTTGGAGTTCAGTCACTGTTATAATGTGAGAAACGCAGCTGCCAATTTGAACACAGCAAGATCCCACAATCAGCAATATAATCGCTCCATTTCCATCCCAAACCCATCGATCCTCCAACAGGGTTCAGTTTGGGAATTTTCTGAGGCGTCCAACTCGGAATTCTCTGGACAGACTCACTATCCGGAACTCTATCGCTGCCATGGAATCGGAGCGGGCGAGGGTTCGATAATGGAAATCTCTGTCAGCCTCAGGCGAGGCTGTGCAATCCTGCTCGCTGAGTGGTGGGTTATAGGTTGGGAGTTGTTGAGGATTCTCCGATGACCCCAGTCAGTGATACAGTCGTCAGCCTGGTGAAAACCTGGGCCTGATTTTACCGTTTTCATTCTAAGTGCTGAATGGACTTGGATCTGGGAGTGTTTCAGATCCGACTTTCAGTCCCATTCTCAGGTGCTCCCATACCCACTTGTCTGCAAAAATATCTGTAACTCTGAATTGCACTGCAGAAGCCTGTGGGTGGGGTTTAACATCCCTAAAATCCTGCAGCTCCGATCAGTGCTTCCAATTGCGCATGCGTAAAAAAGGAAATGATAGAATAACGTTCCCTGCCGCATCACTTCCAGGCGATCCTCTATCCAAGGATAGAGCGTGGGGAATGGGACACACTTGATTGCTCCATAGAGAGCTGGCATGGATTCAAAGGACTGAATGGCCTCCGATATATTGTAATGACTATAATGCAGCGGACAGTCCATTTTTTTAGGTGTCCAGACCACCTACAACCTGTTCTGGTCCCCCCATGCTGACACTACAGTTAAGAAAGCCCCACCAATGCCTCTATCTTCTCAGAAGACTAAGGAAATTTGGCGCGTCAAGTACGACTCTCACCAACTTTTACAGATGCATCATAGAAAGCATTCTTTCTGGTTGTATCACAGCTTGGTATGGGCTCCTGCTCTGCCCAAGACCGCAAGAAACTACAAACATTTGTGAATGTAGCCCAGTCCATCACGCAAACCAGCCTCTCATCCATTGACTCTGTCTTCCCGCTGCCTCAGCAAAGCGGCCAGCATAATTAAGGACCCCACACCCCCCAGAGGTTCTCTCTTCCACCTTCTTCCATCAGGAAAAAGAAACAAAAGTCTGAGGTCACGCACCAACTAACTCAAGAACAGTTTCTTCCCTGCTGCTGTCAGACTTTTGAATGGACCTACCTCGCATTAAGTTGATCTTTCCCTACACCCCAGCTATGACTGTCACACAACATTCTGTACTCTCTCCTTTCCTTCTCTATGAACGGTATGCTTTGTCTGTATAATGTGCAAGAAACAATACTTTTCACTGTACATTAATACATGTGACAATAATAAATCACATCAAATCAAAGGAAATGTAAATTTCTTGTCAATTCACAGCATTTCTCGTGACATTTAAAACCAATGAAATACTTTTGCAGTGTATTCACTGTTGTAATGTAGGAAACACGACAGCCAATGTCTGCACAGCAAGATCCCACTAACAGCAATGTGATAATGATACATTATCACTATCATAGTGGTTAGGACTGTGCCTCACAGCTCCAGGGCCTCTGACAGTCCTGTCAGGGAATTGGAGAAACCAAAGCGCTGATAATCCTGTTGGGGAACTGGGGAAATCAAAGCGCTGACAGTCCTGTCGGGGAACTGGGGGAACAAAAGTGCTGATAATCCTATTGTGAAACTGGGGAAACCAAAGCGCTGACAGTCCTGTCGGCGAACTGGGGAAATCAAAGTGCTGACAGTCCTGTCGAGGAACTGGAGAAACCAAAGCACTGACAGTCCTGTTGGGGAACTGGAGAAACCAAAGCGCTGACAGTCCTGTTGGGGAGCAGGGGAAATCAAAGCGCTGACAGTCCTGTTGGGGAACTGGAGAAACCAAAGCGCTGACAGTCCTGTCGGCGAACTGGGGAAATCAAAGCGCTGACAGTCCTGTTGGGGAACTGGGGAAATCAAAGTGCTGATAGTCCTGTTGGGGAACTGGAGAAACCAAAGCGCTGACAGTCCTGTTGGGGAGCAGGGGAAATCAAAGTGCTGACAATCCTGTCGGGGAACTGGAGAAACCAAAGTGCTGACAGTCCTGTTGGGGAACTGGAGAAACCAAAGTGCTAACAGTCCTGTTGGGAAGCAGGGGAAATCAAAGCGCTGACAGTCCTGTCGGGGAACTGGAGAAACCAAAGTGCTAACAGTCCTGTTGGGAAGCAGGGGAAATCAAAGCGCTGACTGTCCTGTCGGGGAACTGGAGAAACCAAAGCGCTGACAGTCCTGTCGGGGAACTGGGGAAACCAAAGTGCTGACAGTCCTGTTGGGGAACTGGGGAAACCAAAGTGCTGACAGTCCTGTTGGTGAACTGGAGAAACCAAAGCGCTGACAGTCCTGTTGGGGAGCAGGGGAAATCAAAGCGCTGACAGTCCTGTCGGGGAACTGGAGAAACCAAAGTGCTGACAGTCCTGTTGGGAAGCAGGGGAAATCAAAGCGCTGACAGTCCTGTCGGGGAACTGGAGAAACCAAAGCGCTGACAGTCCTGTCGGGGAACTGGGGAAATCAAAGCGCTGACAGTCCTGTCGGGGAACTGGAGAAACCAAAGTGCTGACAGTCCTGTTGGGGAACTGGAGAAACCAAAGTGCTGATAGTCCTGTTGGGGAACTGGAGAAACCAAAGCGCTAACAGTCCTGTCGGGGAACTGGGGAAATCAAAGTGCTGACAGTCCTGTTGGGGAACTGGAGAAACCAAAGTGCTGACAGTTCTGTTGGAGAGCAGGGGAAATCAAAGCGCTGACAGTCCTGTCAGGGAACTGGGGAAACCAAAATGCTGACAGTCCTGTTGGTGAATTGGGGAAACCAAAGCACTGACAGTCCTATTGGGGAACTGGGGAAACCAAAGCGCTGACAGTCCTGTCGGGGAACTGGGGAAATCAAAGCGCTGACAGTCCTGTTGGTGAACTGGGGAAACCAAAATGCTGACAGTCCTATTGGGGAACTGGGGAAATCAAAGCGCTGACAGTCCTGTTGGGGAACTGGGGAAACCAAAGCGCTGACAGCTCAGTCTGTTCCCTTCATCCCCGGTAACTGACACATATTTTCACCCTATCAGTGAGATTTGATGAAAGAGTTAAAAGTCACAACTTACAATGGAGAAAGGACAGGATCCAGGAAGAGTTTGTGGATGCTGATAGAAGGCTTGATCCTGTGAGCCCGGCTGATACATAACGGGTAACTGTCCAGGGAAAGAGCTCCCATATGAAGGGTAGAGTAGGTGAATAGTCTTTGGATCGGGTGGTGAATAAGGGGGAGGCTCTCCCACATAGGCCCTGTTTACACAGCCCAGCGCACTCACAGCATGTTCCGCCTCACTCGTGCACTTTGGCTGAACTGTACAGTTAATAACTGAACGAGGGCTTCCAGCGCTTTCCGGGGAGTTGATCCCGCTGCTCTGAGGTTCCTCAATGATTTCAATGGATTGATTGACCATGGCTACCACCCCTGTCTCTCCTGTGCTTTCCGATGTCCTTCCCTCTCTGTTCTGATCGTCTCTCAATTCCTCCTGCCCCTGGAATCCAATTTCTCGCCCTGCTGGGACAGAAAGACACAAAATCTGTGGAACTGTAAAAGAAGAGGCATTGACATCGCGTTCCAACCAATGAAATACTTTTCAACCAGCGACATTATTATGAATTTATGTCCAATTTTGAATAGATCGGAATAGGCATACGGAGTCTTAGCTTTTATTGGTAGGGGGATTGAATTTCGGAGCCGCAACGTCATGTTGCAACTGTACAAAACTCTAGTGCGGCCGCACTTGGAGTATTGTGTGCAGTTCTGGTCCCCACATTATAAGAAAGATGTGGAGGCATTGGAGAGGGTACAGAGGAGGTTTACCAGGATGTTGCCTGGTATGGAGGGCAGGTCTTATGAAGAGAGGCTGAGGGATTTGAGGTTGTTTTCGTTAGAAAGGAGGCGGCTAAGAGGGGACCTAATCGAAACATATAAGATGATTAGAGGTTTAGATAGGGTGGACAGTGATAGCCTTTTTCCTAGAATGGAGAAAGCTAGCACGAGGGGACATAGCTTTAAATTAAGGGGTGGTAGTTATAGGACGGATGTCAGAGGTAGGTTCTTTACCCAGAGGGTGGTAAGGGTATGGAATGCCCTGCCTGCTGCAGTTGTAGATGCGCCAAGTTTGGTGGCGTTTAAGAGGTTAGTAGATAAGTTTATGGATGAAAAGGGAATGGTTTAGGTTAGAGGGTCACTGCTTTTTCTTAATTGGTCGGTGCAACGTCGAAGGCTGAAGGGCCTGTTCTGCGCTGTAATGTTCTATGTTCTAGATTTAAATTGGTATCATAGAATTCCCTACAGTGCAGGAGGGGGCCATTCAGCGCATCGAGTCTGCACCAACCACAATCCCACCCAGGTTCTACCCCATAACCCCATGCATTTACCCTGTCAGTCCCTCCGACACTAAGGGGCAATTTAGGGCCAATCCATCTAACCCGCACATCTTTGGAGTGTGGGAGGAAACTGGAGCACCCAGAGGAAACCCACGCAGACACGGGGAAAATGTGCAGACTTCACACAGACAATTACCTGAGCAGGAGTTGTTTTTATTTTTTATTAGTGTCACAAGTAGGCTTACATTAACACTGCATTGAAGTTACTGAGAAAACCCTCCAGTCGTCACACTCCGGCATCTGTTCGGGTACACTGAGGGAGAATTTAGCACAGCCAATGCACTCTAACCATGCGGGAAGAAACCAGAGCAGCTGGACGAAACCCACAAAGACACTGGGAGAACATGCAGACTCCACACAGACAGTGACCCAAGCCGGGACTCGAACGTGCGCCTTGGCACTGTGAGATAACGGTGCTAATCACTGTGCAACCATGCTGCCCCTTTCACAAAACAAAACCTCTGGAATATAAAACCTAGTCTCAATAATTGTCAAAAGATCATCAACTGTTGTAAAAGCCCATCTGGTTTTGCCCTTTGTAATGGCCTAGCAAGCCTCTCAGTTCAGGAGCAATTAGGGATGGACAACTAATGCTGGCCCAGCCAGCGATGCCTAAATGTCATAAAAGACTAAATAAATAACTTTTGAATAAGTTGTAGAAATTATTTCCAACTTTGAATAGACTTTTGTAACATTCAGGAGATGGTTGGGTTTATAGATAATTTTAAATTAAAGACCCAGACTATTTCCAAAGGCAAATGTCTGGTGTATTCTAACAGATTGTTGATTTAATAAGTTGTCATTTCAAGTCATGGACATCACCATCATTGTAATGTCCCAACTATTTCCGGGGTTGTGGGTTACGACAGAAAGAAGACTTTGTTTGCACGAGTAGATTCAATCTAATACACAGAGTGTTTTATTGAAAAGCTGCTCTCTGCTCTGCATCAGGGTACAAAACTGAAAGTAAAACAGTCTGAGCACACATCAAATCATGTGACCAGCTCTTCTAGCAACCTGCAACCCTTTTAACAATCATCAACATTATATCTTATCTTTAATACACTGCATTAGAAATGCACGACCATTACTAAGAAAGTCAAAGGTTATTCTTCAAATGATCATTTTTAATATGAAAGTTTACCTTTGAACGTTCCCTAAGTGTAATACAGGACAAAGCATGTTTCCAGTTGAACATCTTGAATTTAATAATAAAACCTTCAATTCAGCTGAATAATGGTGAAAATTATTTTCAATCCAGTCTCTGAGGCTTTTCAAGCATCACAATCTCTCACCAAGTGCAAAGTTTATGTTTAAATGTTGAAAAAGAGAGAAGAAGAGTTCCCTGTTGGATTCTTCAGGCCTGACATCTTAGAAACACAGAACGGCCAATCAACTGAGAAAATTCTCCATCAACCAACATAGTGATTTGATTTGATTTGATTTATTATCACCACGTGTTAGTATACAGTGCAAAGTATTGTTTCTTGCACACTACCCAAGAAACCATTCATAGAGAAAGAAAGGAGGAAATGCAGAATGTAGTGTTACAGTCGTAGAGAAAATGTAGAGAAAGATCAACTTAATGCGAGGTAGGTCCATTCAAAAGTCTGACAGCAGCAGGAAAGAAGCTGTTCTTGAGTTGGTTGGTACGTGACCTCAGACTTCTGTATCTTTTTCTCAAAGGAAGAAGGAGGAAGAGAGAATGTCCAGGGTGCCTGGAGTCCTTGATTATGCCGGCTGCTTTTCCGAGGCAGTGGGAAATGAACAATTAAGTGTAAAATAGGGAAATATTATTATACAGACCAGTATTTCATTCCAGATTTATGCGCTGAATTTGAATTCCATTGGCTACAAAATTGGGATCTGAAGCCCTGTCCCCAGAGCAATAATCTGGGCTCTGGATTATGAAGTTCCCACGACATCACTGCACTACTCTCCTAATGCAGCCAAATTATTCAACCTAGACACTTCTTGTGGGAGTGAGCTCCTCATTCAGACGTCGGCTGAGAGGGGATCTATTAGAGGTATATAAGATTATGAGGGGTATAGATAGAGTAAATGGTGGTAAGCTTTTTCCACCATTAGATTCAGATAGAATGAGGGGTCACGGCCTTAGGGTGAGGGGGGCTATGTATAAGATGAATATTAGAGGGCATTTTTTCACACAAAGGGTAGTGGGGGTGTGGAATGCACTACTGATAAGGTGGTGGGAGCAGGCACGCTAGGGTTGTTTAAGGGTCTCTTGGACAGCCACATGAGCGGTCTGCAGATAGAGGGATATAGGAGGACTGTTTAAATACTTTATTTGTTTCCACAGGCTATTCGGTCCACCTTGTTGACCGATTCGGCAGGTCGTGCGAGGGCTGCTCCTGGATGTTACTTCAGGAGTGGCCTAGTGCTTCATGTCGTTAGTGTATGCTTAAACTGGACCATCAGATGGGCAACATGACAGCTCAGAGACTATCGCTGTTGCTGTGCAGACACATGGATTTGGGCCTGTGTCTGCGGGAGTTTGCGCGTTCTCCCCGTGGTTGCGTGGGTTTTCTCCGGGTGCTCCGGTTTCCTCCCACATCCCAAAAATGTGCTCTTAGGCTGATTGGGTAACAAATTGTCCCTATATTGGTCTCTATATGTCATTAAGACGTTAGGACGGCGGCGCGGGCTCGTTGGGCCGAAGGGCCTGTTTCCCGTGATGTGTTGTTCTTTGTTCTTGTTCTTATTCTCACCACTCTCTGAGTGAAGAACATATGCTTATTCCTTGTCTTGTTCCTGGGTTATTTTGATGGCATGACTGTCATTTCTTTTCATATTGAGGGGAGGTGATGGCCAAATGATATTATCGCTAGACCATTAATCCAGCTAATATTCTGGGTTCAACTCCCACTACAGCAGATGATGGAATTTGAATTCAATAAAAAATATCTGGAATTAAAAATTTACTGATGACCGTGAAACCATTGCTGATTGGGCAATAAATGTTGGCAGTGGTATCTAAACCCAGAGGATGGCACATTCAGGTAGTCTACACGAGATAGCCCAAGAACATTCTATGTTCTATACATTGAATTGTATATTCAATTCTATAATTCTATTGTTTTATACAATATTCTATACATTGTTCTATGTTCTATTATGGAAAAGAATAGGATAGGGGGTTATAGATAGGTCTGTGGATTGGTAGATGTGATCGGCGCAACTCGTGGGCCGAAGGGCCTGTTTGTACTGTATTGTTCTATGTTCTATTCAGAGGGACAATGTATCAACAGAATTTTCCTCTCCGAGATCTCTGCACTTCTCCAATTCAGGCCTCTCGACCATCCCCAATTTCCATCATCCCACCACTAGCGACTGAGTCTTCACCTGCCTGAGTTTTGGAATTTCTTTCTTTTCAAACAACCAAAGGCAAAATGGGGAGTTTTTCTTCCGTCTGCAGCGAGTGGTTAGGATCTGGGAGGTACTGAGAGTGTGATGGAGGCAGATTCAGACAGGGCTTTCAAAAAGGGAACTGGACCATTATCGGAAGAGAAAAGATTTGCGCAGGCCATTGGGAAAGGGTGGGACTAGCTGAATTGTTCTTACAGAGAGCCAACATTCACAAGATGAATCAAATGGTCTCATTCTGTGCTGTGTCTAATCTATGATTCTATGTACCCCTGCTCCTATTTCCCAGGTCCTTATAGAAACTAGAAGCAGGAGAGAGGCATTCAGCCCTTCGAACCTGCTCCGCCAATCTTTATGATCATGAGTGATCATCAAATTCAATATCCTGATTTCCCCTCCTCTCCCCCACATCCCTTCATCCCTTTAGCCCCAAGAGCTATGTCTTGACATTTTGGTCCCAACTACTTTCTGCGATAGTAAATTCCACACATTCACTGCCCTCTGGGTAAAGAAATTTTCCCCTCATCTCAGTTCTAAAAGGTTTATGCCTTATGACCCCTAGTTCCGAACTCCCCCAGCATTGGGAACATTCTTTCTGAATCAAAATGCGAGGTAATGCATTTGGTAGATCAAATCAGGGCAGGATTTATTCAGTTAATGGTAGGGCGTTGGAGAGAGTTACAGAACAAAGAGATCTGGGGGTACAGGTTCATAGCTCCTTGAACGTGGAATCACAGGTGGATAGAGCAGTGAAGAAGGCATTCAGCATGCTTGATTTCATCAGTCAGAACATTGAATACAGGAGTTGAGAGTTGTACAAGACACTGGTAAAGGCACATTTGGAATACTGTGTGCAATTCTGATCACCCTATTATAGAAAGGATATTAATAAACTAGAAAGAGTGCAGAAAATGTTTAGTAGGATACTATTAGTACTTAATGGATTGAGTTATAAGGAGAGGCTGAATAGATTGGGACTTTTCTCTCTGGAACATTGGAGGCTGACGGGTGACCTTGTAGAGATCTACAAAATAATAAGGGGCACAGATCAGCTAAATAGTCAATATCTTTTCCTCAAAGAGAGGGGAGTCTAAAACTAGAAGGCATAGGTTTAAGGTGAGAGGAGAGAGATACAAAAGGGTCCAGAGGGGCAATTTTTTCACCCAGAGGGTGGTGAGTGTTTGGAACAAACTGCCAGAGGCAGTAGTAGAGATGGGTACCACTTTGTCTTTTAAAAAGTATTTAGACAATTACATGGGTAAATATGATGGGTATAGAGAGATATGGGCCAAATGTGGGAAACTGGGACTAGTTTAGTGATTAAAAAGGGGCGGCATGGACAAGTTGGGCCCAAGGGCCTTTTTCGATACTATAAACCTCGATGACTCTTAGAATTTTATGAGTTTTTATGAGATCCTCTCTGACTTTCTAAACTCCAGTGAATATAATCTTAACCAATTTAGCCTCTCCTCGTGATGTTTATTCAAATCTCTCAACACACAAACAATTTACAATAAATGTCAGTTTACAATATTCCAGTGAGCTGCAGGCAGAGACCGTGAACTGACTGACAGCGTGAAACTCAGAACACAGCCTGGAAAACCAGCACAGAATTCAGATTTCCCCCACTTGTTCAAACTATTCTGTATGCTTACACGCCCACCTCTGACCTTCACAGTTACTCCTTGCACAGAAACCACGGTGGTACAGTGGGTTAGCACTGCTGCATCACAGTACCAGGGGCCCGGGTTCGATTCCCGGTTTGGGTCACTGTCTGTGCGGAGTCCGCACATTCTCCCCATAGATTTCCTCCGGTTTCCTCCCACAGTCAGAAAGACGTGCTGGTCTGGGTGCATTGGCCGTGCTAAATTCTCCCTCAGTGTATCCAAACAGAATGTGGAGACTAGGGGATTTTCACAGTAGCTTCATTGCAGTGTTAACGTCCAGTAAGAAGTCTCACAACACCAGGTTAAAGTCCAACAGGTTTATTTGGTAACGGGAGCCTTCAAAGTGCTGCCCCTTCATCAGGTGAATGATGAAGAAGCAACGCTCCAAAAGCTTGTGCTACCAAATAAACCTGTTGGACTTTAACCTGATGTAGTGAGACTTCTTACTGTGCCCCATCCCAGTCCAACACCGGCATCTCCATATCAGCGTTAATGTAAGCCTACTTCACAAATAAATAAACTTTAAACAATTAGCCGATGAGAGATCCCAGCTTCCCTCTGAGCGGATACGAGACTCAAGCAGTATTTCAAGATGAGGATTAGCTTCTAGTTAAGAAAATCCTTTGTCATTTTTCACATTGCTGGTGCTAACTAAAAAAAAAGCAAACCGTTTGTAAAACCGGTTTCAGGATTTACCTCAGTCTTTGGCAGAAACATTCAGAACTCACAATAATACTCTGAATTCAATTTCACCAGTAGAAAGAAGTGACATCCCTGGTTTAAATTCCTGCACTCTGTGTCCCCCTGGGAGAAGGAATTGAAGGAGACAGTGTGCATTGTTGGGGTGTCGAGGTACAGGATCACTGTGTAAGCCTGATGTTAAATACATTGCTGATCTACAGACAAGCAGCGAGAGAGACACAGAAAAAATACCAACAAAGATATAAATATTCGGCAAGTTCCAACCATCCTCCAATAAATCCCCCCACAATACCTGATTCCATTGCTGCTTCTCTCTCTTGCTCTCTCTTTCTCCCTTCGCCTCTCAGTCACTCCTGGTTTTATGTTTCTTGTGACTGAGGAGGAAAGTGAGAAGCTGTGCTCCAGCCAGTTCAACGGGATTAATAAGTCACAGAGCGAGTGTTTGCAGAGCGATGTGCAAATAGACCAGAGGCAGAGCCAGCTCTCCCTGAGAGGACAGAGTGAGCCCAGTGACCGAGGAAGGGCTGGAGGTTACAGCTGGCTATGGAGATAACTGGTACCGTTCACCACTGCCCCGCCGCACCCTGGCACAAAGTCCCCCTCAAACACACGCCCACACACACACACAGCCACACTCACAGACATTCACACACACACACACACACTCAGACACACCCATACATACACACACATACTCTCTGACACACACACGCACACTCTCAGATACACACATACACATCCACCCACATACACTCTCAGACAGACCCACACACACACTCAGATACAACACACCTCCATTTACATACTCTCAGACACACACACACACTCACATTCAGACACACACACACACATTCACAGACATTCCCAGACACACACTCTCAGACAGACCCACACACACACTCTCAGATACACACACACACACACATTCACAGACATTCCCAGACACACACTCTCAGACAGACCCACACACACACTCTCAGATACACACACATTCTCGGATAAACACACACACACACACACACACACACATTCACAGACATTCCCAGACACACACTCTCAGACAGACCCACACACACACACACAGACACACACACACACTCAGACACACACACACACTCAGACACACACACACACTCAGACACACATACAATGAATTATTCACAAGCAGTAAGGTCTGTTATCTAACTGCAAAGAGTACACCCACGTTTGAGCCAATAGTTACCACTTTAAACCATTTTGATTACACTTTCTTTCAGTATATTGCATTGCAAATTTCATTGTGTCTAAAGATGTGCTGGTTTAGTGGATTGGCTGGGCTAAACTGCCAATCAGGGAACTATCAGTGTAAATGCATAGGGTTATGGGGATAGGGTCTGGGTGGGATTGTGGCTGGTGCAGACTCAATGGGCTGAATGGTCTTCTGCACTGTAAGATTCTATGATTCTATCCTATGATTCAATAGAACACTAATAAATATTGATGTTGATAAATAATTTAAAACCTCCAGCTTCAAATGCTTGTTAATAGAAAAGGAATACAAGAGGCTTTGGTCAGGTACTGACATCTAAACAGGGAGACCATTCGGCCCCTTGGACCTGCCCTGTGTCTGATCTGATGGTAACTGTGAATCTGCTCCCGCCCCGGTAACCTTTCATTGCTTACCAAGAACCTATGTCTGCCTTAAGAAATATTCAACACTTTGCTTCTGGCTGCTTTTCTGGGAGAGAATTCCAAAGGCCCAGCACTGTCTGAGAGAGACATGAAGCCCAGTGCAATGTTCAATACCATCCGCATCTCCTCGGATTCTGAAACAGTCCATATCCAAATACAGAAAGACCTGGACAATATCCTGGCTTGATGATAAGTAGTAACATTTGAACCACACAACAGCCAAACAACAACCAAGAAGAGAGAAACGAACCATCTCTTCCTAACATATAATGGATTAATATTACTGAATCTCCCACTATCAAAATCTGGGGATTACCATTGACCAGAAAGTGAACTGCATTAGCCGTATAAATATGGACATTTGGAGCTCTGCGTACAATATCAGCCTCATTATTTAAGAAAGGATGTAAATGTGTTGGAAGCTGTTCAGAGAAGGTTTATCAGAATGATATCTGGAATGTGTGGATTGTCTTATGGGGAAACAATATACTGGACATTGTGCAGTCATTGGCAAACATCCCCACTTCTGACCCCATGATGGAAGGCAGGTCAAAGAATAAAGAACAAAGAAAATTACAGCACAGGAACAGGCCCTTCGGCCCTCCAACCCTACGCTGACCGTGCTGCCCGACTGAACTAAAACCCTCTAGCGGGTTCGATTCTTGGCTTGGGTCACTGTGCTGAGTCTGCATGTTCTCTCCGTGTCTGCACGGGTTTCCTCTGGGTGCTCCGGTTTCCTCCTGCAATCCAAAGACAGGCAGGTTAGCTGCATTGACCTTAGAGTCGTAGAGGTTTACAGCATGGAAACAGGCCCTTCGGCCCAACTGGTCCAAGCTGCCCCTTTTTTTAACCACTAAGCTAGTCCCAGTTGCTCACATTTGGCCCATATCCCTCTATACCCAATTCACCCATGTAACTGTCTAAATGTTTTTTAAAAGGCAAAATTGTACTCACCTCTACTACCACCTCTGGCAGCTTGTTCCAGATACTCGTCATCCTCTGTTTCAAAAAATTGCCCCTTGGGACCCTTTTGTATCTCTTCCCTCTCCCCTTAAATCTAAGCCTTGTAGTTTTAGACTTCCCTATCTTTGAGAAAATGCTACAGTAGATTTTCCCTCAGTGAACCCGAACAGGCGTCAGAATGTGGCGACTAGGAGATTTTCACTGTAACTTCATTGCGGTGTTAATGTGAGGCTACTTGTGACAGTAATAAATAAACTTTTAAAAAAATGCAAACTTATTGTTTGCCCCTTTTCCTCGTTTCCATTTCTGATGTTATCTGAAAATGCTTCATTTGCAACAGTGGACAAGGCCATTGACTAGAGCTACGGTCACTCTCTAACTTGATGACCCAATAAGATATGAAAGACGACAGCCCAGGAGGTGAGGTTGCTATGGTAGCATGCGTTTTCACCTGCATGTTGTAGTCTGGGGTAAGGGACCGTGATGGTAGAGGCTCCAACATTCTATCCATAGAATGGCTGACCAGGACTCTCTCCCACTCTTACCGGCAGCCATTGGCGTGTATTTGGAAGGATTTTGCAGTTTCACACTCAATGCGTTTGGCCGCATTATGAACACACCTTCCTCGGCTGTCACCGTCCTGGAGTGGGATCGAGCAAAGAACAGTACAGCACAGGAAACAGGCCCTTCGGCCCTCCAAGCCTGTGCTGCACATTGGTCCAACGAGACTATTCGTTTGTACCCCTCCATTCCTAATCTGCTCATGTGAGTATCCAGTAAACCTTCATCTTCTGGCTCAGAGGCAGGTATGCACCATAAGACCTCCACTTCATCAAATCCCTACAGTCAGAAGGAGGCCATTCAGCCCATCGAGCCTGCAACAACATCAATCCCACACAGATCCTATTCCCGTAACTGCACACAATTGTCCTGCTAACCACCCTGACACTGAGGGGCAATTTAGCACGGCCAATCCACCTAATTCACACATCTTCGGACTGTGGGAGGAAACTGGAGCACCCAAAGGAAACCCACACAGACACAGGGAGAACATGCAGACTCCGCACAGACAGTGCCAAAAGCTGGGAATTGAACCCAGGACCCTGGCGCTGTGAGGCAGTAGTGCTAACCACTCTGCCACTTGTATTTAAAGAGTTAAAAAAATGAAAGAAAACTACTAAATTTATTTAGACAATTAATTAGTACAGTTCTAAACATTCAAAGCATAAACTCTGTATATCTCTGACAGATGCTGCTGAACAGGATACAATTTTCCAGTACTTCTTATTTTTATCAGACTAATGTTAGTGTGACATGTTTACCTGAGAGAGTAGATTAGGTCACAGTTTAAAGTTTCATTCAAAACAGAACACCTCTGACATGTAGCACTCCCTCAACACTGACCCTCTGACGGTGCGGCGCTCCCTCGGCACTGACCCTCTGACGGTGCGGCGCTCCCTCGGCACTGACCCTCTGACGGTGCGGCGCTCCCTCGGCACTGACCCTCTGACGGTGCGGCGCTCCCTCGGCACTGACCCTCTGACGGTGCGGCGCTCCCTCGGCACTGACCCTCTGACGGTGCTGCGTTCCCTCGGCACTGACCCTCTGACGGTGCTGCGCTCCCTCGGCACTGACCCTCTGACGGTGCTGCGCTCCCTCAGCACTGACCCTCTGACGGTGCTGCGCTCCCTCGGCACTGACCCTCTGACGGTGCGGCACTCGCTCGGCACTGACCCTCTGACAGTGCGGCACTCGCTCGGCACTGACCCTCTGACAGTGCTGCACTCCCTCGGTACTGCGCTGAGACTGTCAGTCTGGGTTTAGTGCTCATATCTCCAGGGTTGGACTTGAACCTGCAGCTGGTCTAACTGTAAGGCTTGCTGTTTAGACACAGCAGGCAGTCCCACACAGAGCACCCACCGGACAAGCCTTCCCGTTACACGTGACTGAGATCTGGGAGCTCAGTAACCAGCGCTTCTGTTAGTCAAATCAGCGTGGGAGCGTGTTTTGCACTGACGTGTTGTCTACGTGGATTGATGCAGATGGGAGTGTGCAGATCACACTCTCAACCCAAAGGTGTTTAATAAGCTGCAATGAAAATATACACAGCTATCTGAGTTAATTATTGATCAATGTTCCACAGTCTGCAACATGCTCCGAAATTCACGTGGAAGCAAGTCTTTAAAATAAATGAAATGTGACGGTGTTAATTTCGCATTACAAAGCGCCTTTGGTCACCTTTGCCTGCACAGTGCTGAACTCTCAGAGTGTTGCCTGAATGGGATCATCTGTATCTTTCCCAGAACTTTGTTATGATCATGCAGTTTGGACATTAGTAAAAGCATTTGCTGAAATATTTACACATTCCTTCAACCTTTCAGACAGTGTGGAGTTCCCTTGGTGGCCAAACACCTGGGCGGCAGGAGGGAAATCTGCAGCATGCCTTATAAAATTTCACAGTAACTGCATTGCAGTGTTAATGTAAACCTACATAGAACATAGAACATAGAACATTACAGCACAGAACAGGCCCTTCGGCCTTCGATGTTGTGCCGACCAAAATAAAAAGCAATGCCCCTCCAAACTAAACCATTCCCTTCTCTTCCATATACTTATCAATTAACCTCTTAAACGCCACCAAACTTGGCGCATCTACAACAGCTGCAGGCAGGGCATTCCACTCCCTAATCACTCTTTGAGTAAAGAACCTACCTCTGATATCCGTCCTATAACTCATACCCCTTAATTTAAAGCTGTGTCCCCTCGTGCTAGCTTTCTCCATCCTAGGAAAAAGGCTATCACTGTCCACCCTATCTAAACCTCTAATCATCTTATATGTTTCAATAAGGTCCCCTCTTAGCCGCCTCCTTTCTAACGAAAACAACCTCAAATCCTTCAGCCTCTCTTCATAGGACCTGCCCTCCATACCAGGCAACATCCTGGTAAACCTCCTCTGTACCCTCTCCAATGCCTCCACATCTTTCTTATAATGTGGGGACCAGAACTGCACACAATACTCCAAGTGCGGCCGCACTAGAGTTTTGTACAGTTGCAACATGATGCTGCGGCTCCTAAATTCAATCCCCCTACCAATAAAAGCTAAGACTCCATATGCCTTCTTAACAACTTTATCCACTTGACTGCCTACTTTCAGGGATCTATTGACACATACACCAAGATCCTTCTGTTCCTCAACACTATTAAGAGCCCTACCATTAGCCCTATACTCTACACATTTATTGTTCCTGCCAAAGTGCATTACCTCACACTTCTCCACATTAAACTCCATTTGCCACCTCTCGGCCCAGCTCTGCAACTACGTGTGACACTAATAGATAAACTTTAAAAGAAACCAAAAACTTCTTAAAAATTAGCATGGTAGGAAGTCTCTCAACACCAGGTTAAAATACAACAGGTTTATTTCGCAGCACCAGCTTTCAGATTTCAGGCTCCTTCTTCAGCTGAGTGAGGAGTTGTATAAAGGTTAGGCAGGGTAGATTCAGAAAGAATGTCCCCAATGATGGGGGAGAACTAGGGGTCATCGTTTGAGGATAAGGGATAAACCTTTTAGGACTGAGATGGTTAATGTATGGAATTCACTACCACAGAATGTAGTTGAGGCAAAAACATTGTGTGATCTCAAGAAGAAATTAGATATAGCTCTTGGGGCTAAAGGGATCAAGGGACATGGGAGGAAAAGGGGATCAGGATGTTGAATTTGATGATCAGCCACAATCAAAATGAATGGTGGAGCAGGTTCGAAGGGTCAACTACTATTTCTTGTTATGTTGCTGCTTAGCTGATCTGTCCCTTTAAGGCTCCTGGTTGTACATCCGTTACGAGAGTATCAGGGAGGGGGCAGTGATAGGTCAGAGGGCAGTGTGTGGGCAGGGAGGGGGCAGTGATAGGTCAGAGAGAGGGCAGTGATAGGTCAGAGAGAGGGCAGTGATAGGTCAGAGAGAGGGCAGTGATAGGTCAGAGGGCAGTGTGTGGGCAGGGAGGGGGCAGTGATAGGTCAGAGAGGGTGCAGTGATAGGTCAGAGAGAGGGCAGTGATAGGTCAGAGGGCAGCGTGTGGGCAGGGAGGGGGTAGTGATAGGTCAGAGAGAGGGCAGTGATAGGTCAGAGGGCAATGTGTGGACAGGAAGGGGGCAGTGATAGGTCGGAAGGCAGTATGTGGGCAAGGAAGGGGCAATGATAGGTCAGAAGGCAGTGTTTAGGCAGGAAGGGGGCAGTGATAGGTCAGAGGGCAGTGTGTGGGCAGGGAGGGGGCAGTGATGGTCAGAGAGGGGGCAGTGATAGGTCAGAGGTCAGAGAGGGGGCAGTGATAGGTCAGAGGTCAGAGAGGGGGCAGTGATAGGTCAGAGGGCAATGTGTGGGCAGGGAGGGGGCAATGATAAATGACAGGATTAATCTGAGCCTGATTGACACTCCAGTTGACGTGCCCTTTAGATTAGCAACTCCCCATCGTTAGCAAGGTCACCTGAGGGTCAGAAAGAACACAGAAGAAATGATTGGATCTTACTATTCAGATGCAAATATTGCTTTTTAATTGGTAGACTTTTTTTTAATTTCCAAAGTTTGGTGGATTTTGCAAACCCAGGCAGTGTGCTGGGGGTTACAGATAGTGGGTCCTCAAGCCACATCTTATCTGGTCTGAATAAGCACTGCCTGTGGTCACTCAGAGTTCAATCGCTTTGGTTATCGGAATGACATACGATACAAAAGACAGATGCCACAGACAGACCCTTCGGCCCAGCCAGTCCATGCCAGTATTTATGTTCCACTCGAATCTCTTCTCATCTAAACCCACTATCTGTTCCCATGCTCCTTCATACGCTTGTACTTTTTCCCAAGTAGCATCTTTTCCACTGTACAGTATTTCAACCTCTACTCTGTCCATCTCAACTTGGCTTGATATATTATTGTCACATGTATTAACATGAAGTGAAAAGTATCGTTTCTTCCCTGCTATACAGGCAAAGCATACAGTTCATAGAGAAGAAAAAGAGAGGGTGCAGAATGTAGTGTTACAGTTACAGCTAGGGCATAGAGAAAGATCAACTTAATGTGGGATAGGTCCATTCAAAAGTCTTACAGCAGCAGGGAAGAAACTGTTCTTGAATAGCTTGGTACGTGACCTCAGACTTTTTTTTATCTTTTCCCAAAAGGAAGAAGGTGGAAGAGAGAATATCTGGCTGCGTGGGGTCTTAATTGTGCTGGGAAGTATAGACAGAGTCGACGGATGGGAGGCTGATTTGCGTGACGGGTCAGGCTACATTTGCAAGGAGCCACACTAACCTGTGATATAACCATAAAGAATGATTTCTGTGGTGCATCTGTAAAAGTTGGTGACAGTCGTACCTATGTTTTACTTCATTGTATGTTGATGTGGAGATGCCGACGTTGGACTGGGATGGGCACTGTAAGAAGTCTCAAAACGCCAGGTTAAAATCCAACAGGTTTATTTGGATTCACAAGCTTTTGGAGCGCTGTTCCTTCATCAGGTGAGTGGAGTGGAGTCCGCTGAGGAAGGAGCAGTGCTCCGAAAGTTCATGATTCCAAATAAACCTGTTGGACTTTAACCTGATTATGGCACTCATTGCATGGTAAGTACATTGGGACAGCTAGTGGTCATGACAGGTGCTATATAAATGCAAGTCTTTGTTTCTTAGAATAGGTTGGATGTGATGCAGTGATTGGTGGGGTGAAATGTGTTGCAACTTTCCAGTGGAGTAGGACCAGGAACTGCACTGAGAACACGGTGGAGTCCAGGAAGTGATATCCGCCTCTGGAAATTCAATATGCTCCCTTTTAAAAATTCATGCTTCCTGGAGATTTAACCGAGGGATTACTTCAGTACAGAATCGATGAGCACTGTTTTTATAAAGTCACCTATTCTCTTTGTTGTCCCCCTCCCCCCCTACATCACACGACCAACCATGCTCTCCCCAGGAACAATATTCTCTCTCTCTCGACTGTGACCGTCCTGTTCCAATCAAATATTGTCTTCTTAGTCTGAAATGCTACCTCAAAAAGAATCATTAACTCCCGGGTCAACTGTCCCTAAGTAATGTCACACTGGGGAGCATTTAATGTGGGAAAAGTGCAGATTACCCCACCTGGGACTAAATGGCGGCACTTAATTATGGCCAGGATGTGGCACCTCTCATTGTGGGGTGAGGGTGGGCAAGGGTGGTGTGTGTGTGCGCGTGCGTGTGTGTGTATCTGTGTATGCATGTGTTGTGTGTTTGTGTGTGTATATGTGCCTGTGTATGTGTGTGTTTGTGTGTGTGTATGCGTGTGCGTGTGTGTATGTGTGTGGTCAGCAATGACACATACCAACAAGATCCCTGTGATTTATACAAGACATTATCGCCGCAAACAACTGCCCAGTCGTTAAAAGGAAAAGGCGTTTATTGCAGTTTAATGAATTGCTGTCATGATTCCAGCATTCCAACTGGCTTTCCCTTCACAAAGTCAACCAGGTCACGATAAAAGAAGTTAAAAATGTCACTTTCCCACACACAGCTGCAGATGACAATGGTAGAACAGTACGACACTAATACTGATCATGAGAACAAAAAGGACATTTCGCCTTGTCACATATCTGATTTAACACTGGCACATTTTTTGGTCATTTGTGGGATATAGCTGGCCAATATTTATTGCCCATCACTAGGTGCCCTTGTTCAGAGGGCAGTTGAGAGTCAACCACATTGCTGTGGCTTTGGAATCACATGTAGGCCAGACAGGGTAAGGACGGCAGATTTCCTTCCCTAAAGGACTTAAGTTAACCAGATGGGTTTTTCCTGACAATCAACAACGATTTCATGGTTATCAGTAGATTTTTAATTCCAGATTTTTTTTTATTGAATTCAAGTTGCACCATCTGCCGTGGCGGGATTCGAAACCGGGTTCCCCAGAACATTCCTGGATTAATAGTCTAGCAATAATGCCAATGGGCCATTGCCTCCCCTTAGAATCCTAGAATCCCTTACAGCAAAGGTCACTGAGCTATCATGGCATAGTGGTTAGCACTGCTGCCTCAGTGCCGGGGACCAGTGTTCGATTCCCAGCCTGGGTCACTGACTGCCACTCAAAGGTTTGTATTTTCTCTGGGGGGGCCCCCAAGCGTCACTTATGGGCGGTGGCGAGAGTGCAAAGTGGCTGTACAAATCACAAAGATCCCAGGCAGTTTCCCAACTTGGGAGCCAGTCAGAAAAATGTCACAAATGGCAGGGTACAAGGCAATTGGTGAAATGAGTAGATGGCGATCCCATTAAAAACAGGATAATTTTAGCTTGTTATGAACACACGCTGGAGTAAGGGTTTTGTTGATTGGGTTAAATGAAGAATGATGTAGAGTATGAACAGCAGCACAGACCCGTCAGACCGAATGGCATTTTTCTATTCTGTATAATCCCAACTGCTCTTTCTGTGAGAGCTAAACTTACTCAAACTACATGGTGACACAGTGGTTAGGCACTGCCAGGGACCTGGGTTTGATTCTCCGTTCAGGTCTGCATGTTCTTGCCATGCCTGCGTGGGTTTCTTCTGGGTGCTCCAGTTTCCTCCCACAGTCTGAAAGACGTACTGGTTATTGTACATTAGCCATGCTAAAGTCTCCCTCTGTGTACCCGAACAGTGCCGGAGTGTGGCGACTGAGGGATTTTCACAGTAACGTCATTGCAGTGTTAATGTCAGTTTAATTATGACACTAATAAATAAACAAGTCTGCACTGACTCTCTGATAGAGTGTCTTATCCAGGCCCTCTTCTCCACTGTATCCCCATAATCCCCCATGTTTACAATGGTCAATCCACCTAATACAAACATCTTTGGACTGTTCTGGCTATGTTGTCAGGTACACTACGGGGCAATTTAGCACAGCCAATGCACCCTAACCAGCACGTCTTTCAGACTGTGGCAAGAAACTGGAGTACCTGAAGGAAACCCACGCAGACACAGGGAGAATGTGCAAACTCCACACAGACAGTGACCCAAGCTGGGAATCAAACCCAGGTCCCTGGCAATGCTAACCACCGTGCCAACATGCAGTTTGAGTTCATGGCTGGAACACTGGGTTGAGAGGGAAGAGAATTATGAAACTGAATCAGTCAATAAACTCAATGAAGGCTTGCTTTCAGAATCATCAACGAGCTTGGATTCTATTCACACCACCCCCCCTCCACCCCAAACACCAACCCAATATTGCAAAGATGTTGGTTATAGAACAGTGTCACTCAAAGAAATTTTCAGTAGGTTAGCTGTAAGTCTTTATTAACTACTTGTAACTATGTACACATACACAGTAAAGGGATACAGGGCAAAGAACTAGCTCCATGTCTAAGTTTTTATCACTGACATGCGACTTGGGTCATGTGACTTCCAACATCACCATATAGGCAGTACTGTATTTAGTCCCACATGTATGTGTCAGACCCTTATACCACAACCAATATCCCAGCAAAACTCTACCTTGGTTCCACAGGTCCAACATACTCCTTAATCTATTTGGTGAGTTGATCATCCTGGTTCTTAGAAAGTTACAGTATGGAAGGTCATTTGGACCATTCAGTCCTTACTGCTGCCTCACAGCGCCATGGGTTTGATTCCTGGCTTGGATCACTGTCTGTGTGGAGTCTGTATGTTCTCCCCATGTTTGTGTGGATTCCCTTCGAGTACTCAGTTTCCTCCCACAGTCCAAAAGACGTGCTGGTTAGGGTGCAATGGCTACGCTAAATTCTCTCTCAGTGTACCCGAACAGACTTTGAATATGGTAATGAAGGGATTTTCACAGTATCTTCGTTACAGTGTTAAGGTAAGCCTTATTGTGATACTAATAAATAAACTTTAACCATCTAGCCTAAGCCCATTTTTTGGGTTTTTGATCCGTGACCTTGTAGTTTATTGAGATTCACCTTTAAGACACCTGGAAAAGTTTAGTAACCTGTGGTGCTCTTGTGGTGGAGCAATTTCCAGCATGAGATTTATCACCTGAGAGGTTTGTAGGAACTTTCCAATTCCTTTCCCTCACAATGCTTGAGTTTTGATCTCCTTTTCCATCTTTCCCAGGAACTCACACAGATGTGAGTGGGATGGAGAATGTATATATTGTGACATATGGCTATCATAATTATTTGGGAACAGACTCAATATATCTGAAGGTCTTTTCCTGACTGACATCATTTGTAAATTCATAAACTCCCCGAATGTGGACTGGTGTCTAATTACATCCCTGTGAAGGACCTCAGACCGACCCTCTGTTCGGGTGCTGAATGAATGCAAGTTGTTGCTGGTGACTAATTTTAATCTCAGCTATGACTCTCTGCAACTTTTACAGGTGCACCGTAGAAAGCATTCTATAAAAGCAAATTACTGCAGATGCTGGAATCTGAAACCAAAGCAAAAAATGCTGAAAAATCTCAGCAGATCTGGCAGCATCTGTAAGGAGAGAAAAGAGCGGATGTTTCAAGTCCAGACAACCCTTCACCAAAGCTAAAAGGCAGAGAACGTGGGAGATATTTATACTGCAGGGTGAGGGAATGAATGATGAGTCATAGCTATAGAAAGCATTCTTTCCGATTGTATCACAGCTTGGCATGGCTCCTGCTCTGCCCAAGACCACAAGAAACTACAAAGCGTTGTGAACATAATCCAATCCATCACGCGATCCAGCCTCCCACCCATTGATTCTGTCTACATTTCCTGCTGCCTCAGGAATGTAGCAAAGACCCCACGCACCCTGGACATTCTCTCTTCCTTCGGGAAAAAGATACAAAAGTCTGAGATCACGTACCAACCAACTCAAGAACAGCTTCTTCCCTGCTGCCATTAGACTTTTGAATGGACCTACCTTGCATTAAGTAGATCTTTCTGTAAACCCTCACTATGACTGTCACACTATTTTCTGCACTCTCTCCTTTCCTCTATGTACTCTATGAGCAGCATAACACACAAGAAATAATACTTTTTCACTGCATCCCAATACATGTGACAATAAATCAAATTGAATCAAATTAAACGATGAGGAGGTCAGTAAGCATTTATTTTTCTGTAGAATGTGAGGATTCTCGTTGGTTCAGAGGCAGCTGAGTCTGGGAAACACTGCAAATTGAGTAACCCTCACACACCACCACTGCTTGTCAGTCAGTGAGTTAAGTAGGATCATGGGTTATGGCAGGGGGTGGGGGATAGTCCCAGAGGTTTCATCAAATGATCTTCTGCCCCCACACTTGACTGTCATTCGTCACCTGACACACTGATCCTTGCAACAATTTTTCCACAGCAGACTGGAAATGTTGACTCAGTTTCTCTCTCCACAGACGCTGCCAGACCCGCGGAACTTTCTGTTTTTACAACAATTGATCCTACAGGAGAAAAGAGTGGTGATTGGTTGGGAGTTGAATGGCCAGCCAATCAGTACCCTTTGCTTCTATAACACAATTGTTGCAAGTGTTTGAAATTTGGTATTCTTGTGTTTGTCCTGATGAGTGCAGGACGAAAAACTTCAGCAACACTCATCAGTTTTCAGCAATATACAATGTCATGTGTCAGATAAATAACTCTTCTCCTTCATTTTCAGTATTCTCAGAACAAATAAGCAGAAGTTTTCAAAGAGAATGAGCACTCGTGTAGATATTGTTACTGCCGCTCTGGATTTACTCCTGGGATAAGACCTTTTCCAAAATAAACTTCAATTCCCTGGAGACTCCCTGGGCAATCCTGAGGGAGTTGGCAACCCTCGATCCTGATCTGAGTTCACCCTGAAGTTAATGAGTGAAACCCTTCAAGTTCAAAACCCTTTAAATAGTTCACTCAAAAATCCAGTTATCAGGACAAGCTAACTTCTTAAATATTAACTAGCTGAAAGAGCAATAAAACCCACATTAAGCAATCAATCAGCGATTACAAGGCTAGAACTCTTCCTCTTGTACCTGTATCTGGTGGCATGGCTACCATGGCAACTTGTGTGGGGACCCAATAAGCAAATGGGTCAGAGCAATCAACTCCCTCTGTCGATCAGGTAAGATATCTTACCAATTAGAAACTCAATACCTTTCATTGTCATTAATGAAAACACTTCATTTGGAGTAACCATAACTAGACCACTTGACAGGAAGCTATGGAGCGTGTGAAGCAGGGAACGTGGAGTAAGGTTGCTAACTCTCCAAGATTGACTTGGAGTCTCTACGAATCAAAGATCAGTTGCCAAGACACCACTGAATGCATCCTGGAGAAAAATCAACAGGACATCTAAAATAACTTTTTTGGTGATTTTCTTTGAACATTTCTCTTTACCAGATACGAAAATACTGAAAATGGGGCCCCCAAAAAAAGGCTGCTTGATTGACAGTCTATATCATCTAATTGGGTAAGGAGTTGATTTCCAATTGGCACAGGAAGCCAGTGCGTCACAAGGATGGATGTATTGGACAACTAATAGCTGGAGTAGGTGCAGGGGCAAAACTTATGGTGAAACCATCAGAAATACATTTAATCATAGCTGGCCACTCTCTCATAGAAGGGAATGAAAAGTATCGAGAGAGACAAGAACGGAACGTTCCAATAGCCATTGTTGGATGAACAAATACCTGTTAGAAACCGACATGGACAAGAGGAGAGGATGGATTTGTTGACCTTTGGAAGGTCAAACAAAGTCTCAGTCACAACCACAAAGACAAAAGCGAGCTGCAGAGAGATGCATCAATAATTAATGATCATGAATGATTCATAATCAGGCTTAGTTAGTTTTACAGTGAGACACTCCACTTACTGGGGCCACAGCTGCTATAGACAGTAGAGCGGGCACTGCTTATTCTAATAGCAGCGGAAAGTTAGGGAAAATAATTGATGAGAATGAGGAGAGGCAATGTAGACTATATAGTATCACGTCAAACATCAGAGCAGGATGAGAGAGACCTGGCCTCTCCCTCAGAGGTAACAGTTACTGTTGACTGCACTGGTACCCAGTGATCAGGTCACGGAGCAGAAGACACAAGCATATAAAACACTGATAGCAGATTGAGGCCTGTGATGTGATTTTTAAGTTTATTTATTAATAGTCGCAAGAAAGGCTTACATTAATATTGCAATGCAGTTACTGTGAAATTTCCCTCGTCGCCGCACTCTGGCACCTGTTCGGGTCATTGCACCTAACCAACAAACTTTTCAGACTGAGAAGGGAAGCTGGAGCACCCGAAGGAAACCCATGCAGACTTGGGGAGAATGTGAAAACTGCATACAGATAGTGACCCAAACCGGGAATCAAACCCGGGTCCCTGGCGCTGTGGAGCAGCAGTGCTAACCACTGTGCCACCCAATTGTATGACTTATCAATGGGGGGAAAGAAATAATATTTCCAAATCTTTAGTTGATGCAAAATGCGAAATGAAGGAGGGACTTGGGCAAAATTCCGGTTCGGTATACCATGAAACTTGTCGAGTAAGGTTTTTTTTTTAATCAGTTAGTTACTGTCAGGCTTTTAAATCAACTTTCCGACAAGCAATTCCCCATATCTCTCATTCATAGCAACTCTACTGCTGAATTATGGATGAACCAGACAAGAGTCCAGGGAGATTTGTACAGTAGATTTTGATCCATTTAAGATTCATAGCAATAACAACAGCCCATGTATTTGCATCAGAGTAGGAAGTGGCACGGTCGTACATGATTAGCACTGCTACTTCACAGCGCCAGGAACTCGGGGTTTGATTCCAATTTCGGGTCACTGTCTGTGTGGAGTCTGCATGGGTTTCTCCGGTTTCCTCCATAGTCTAAAGATATGTGGATTGACTATGCTAAATTGCCCCTTAGTGTCTAAAGATGTGTAGGTTAGGAAGATTAGTGAGGTAAATATGTGAGGTTACGGGGATAGGGCCTAGGCAGGATACTCTGTCAGAGTGGGTACAGACATGATGAGTCGATGTAGGGATTCGATAATCAGTTGGGAACATGGCCAAGGAATCTTTTTAGTATTCAGCTGGACACTGAGGCTAGTGCTGTAAACTGACCACTCTGTGAGATACCTCTGATGAAAGGTCAGCGTCCTGAAATCTCTCTTCACAGATGCTGCCAGGTCTGGCATGTATTTTCTGGATTGGGAGAGTTAAACCTGGAAAAGCACAGCAGCTGGGCTGTGAAGTGCTAACCACTGCTGCCTCATAGCGCCAGGGACCAGGTTCCATTTCCGGCCTCAGGTCACTGTCTTGTGTGAAGTTTACACGTTCTCCCCACGTCTGCATGGGTTTCTTCTGGGTGCTCCAGTTTCTGCCCAGTGTGCAAGACATGCTGATTAGATGGATTGAGCCGAGCAGGTGCTGGACTGTGGCGACTAGGGTATTTTCATAGTAACTTCTTTGCAGTGTTAACGTAAGCTTTACTTGTGGCAAATTAATAAATCTCAACTTAAGTTTGTAGGGCTATGGTTGAGTGGGGAATGGGACTGATTGGATTAGTGGAATAGTCTCAATGGGCCAAACGGGATTGCTCTACCAAGATCTGACATGGGCTCGATGGGCTGAAAGGCCTTCCTTGGTGCTCCAATGACTATCACTTGATTTGAGATTTCTAGAATTTGCAGCATCTTGTTTTATTTCTTGCTGGATGAGAGAAGCCAGGAGAGAATCACTGTGTACAGGGGAATGTGAACTGAAGGAGGGGTAATAGGAAACCCTACCAGTTATAAATAATTAAAACAACAAAATTCTATGGATGCATTATCTTTTTAATCTGTTCCTTCAAAGCACTGAGGAAATAAATGGTTTAAACAAATAGCCTCATATTTTTTCAGATTGAATTCCTGGGGCGGCAAGGTGGCTCAGTGATTAACACTGCTGCCTCACAGTGCCAGGGACCTGGGTTCGATTCTGACCTTGGGTCACTGTGCAGAATTTGCACGTTCTCCTCGTGTCTGCGTGGGTTTCTTCTGGGTGCTCTGGTTTCCTCCCACAGTCCAAAGAGGTAAAGGCACAACCTCAGGCTAAAGGGACAATCGTGAGGAGGAATTTCTTCAGCCAGACAGTGGTGAATCTGTGGAACTCTTTGCCACAGAAGGCTATGGAGCCCAGGTCATTGAGTGTCTTTAAGACAGAGATAGATAGATTCTTGGTTAATAAGGGGATCAGAGATTATGGGGAAAAGGGAGGAAAATAGGGATGATAAAAACATCAGCCATGATTGAATGGTGCAGCAGACTCGATTGCCCATGTGGCCTAATTCTGCTGCTCGTCTTATGGGTTAGGTTGATTGTCCATGCTAAATTGCCCCTAGAGTAAGGGGGATTAGCAGGGTAAAGATGTGAGATTACGGGAATCGAGCCTGGGTGGGATTGTGGTCAGTACAGCAGAATAGGCCAAATGAATTCTATTCTGTAAATTGATGTTAAACATCAGGTTTAACATAGCTAGCCCTTAATTTCTAACTCCAGTCACAATGATTCCAGTTGTTAGTTCTTTCAAGAGTTATGTAACTTAAAACCAATCAGGCCTCATTTCCTACTTCAACCTTCAAACGTGATGTAATACCCTGACATAGATGAGAGATGCATTTCACCCTTAAGCTTATGTTTTGTGCAGGTCAGTCGAGTTACTCGTCCAGTGCCACGTTCAGGTTGTGGAGCCGAGGAAGCTGGAGGGGAATATTAACATTTGGAGCTAGAACAGTAATCTTCAAGATGTGCCAGTCAGGAACAAAGCCAAGAAGGGGGACTTCCTCCTCTAAAAACAGGTGATGAGTGAGGTAAACACATCAGGCAGCATTGGCTGAGAGAAAAAGTGTTAATGTTTCAGGTTGATGACCTTTCATCAGATCTGAGTGTCTGAATCTAATATTGGGCTTCTGACATTTGAAGTTGACTTTTATTTTGTCCCACTCTAACTGAAGTGGAACAAAAATGCGTCAAGGTCCAAGGTACACGAAGAATGAGGTGGTAGTGGAGAAAACTGCCCAAATAGTAGAAGTCCAATACTGGGATGCAAGTGGTTAAATTGAGGAGTGCAGAATCACACTGAAGAATGGTACCGTGGATTGTGTGTGTGTCAGGTAAATAAGCAGCAAATTTGGTTTATCAAATTATAAGAGTTTAAAGTTTTAAGGTTTAAAGTTCCTCTCACAGTCCAAAGATGTACTGGTAGGTGCTGTGCTAAATTCTTCCTCTGTGTACCCAAACAGGCACTGGAGTGTGGTGACTCAGGGATTTTCACAGTAACTTCACTGCAGTGTTAACATAAACCTACTTGTGACTAAGAAACAACCTTTTTTTTTTAAAACTTAAAAGCAGGGTAAAATTCCTGCTTTTTTGGTCAACTTAAACATTGTTTCGCCTGAGCAGAGTCAAGTGATTATTTCTGGATTTGCTGAGCTCCAGATGCTAGATGCAATGCTAAGACTATGCTCATAGAATCCATAGAACCCTACAGTGCAGGAGGAGGTCATTCGGCCCACCAACCACAATCCCACCTACGTCCTCTTTCAATAACCACACACATTTACCCTGCTAATCACCCTACACTGGGGTCAATTTCGCATGGTCAATCTAACCTCATCTTGGACTAAATGTAAACTCTACATTATCTCAGTGTTTAATATTCCTTAAATTTTAGTGTAATATTGAGAGTTTCAATCTTTTCACAAAATATCCAAACAAAGCCTCTACAAACTTGCCCTGCTTCAGTTACCCTCAGAATCTCTCAGTGCCAACTTCAGAACAACGTTTCAGCAACTTGAGATGTTACCGTAACTGATCAAATGTGCCTGGAACAACGAGACTTTAATAGGCAAATCATAATGAGTGCAGTACAAATATACAATCTGTATACTTATCTTTAACATTAATACATACCACACTTTGTGTACACAATTTGTATTCCTGATTTTAATACTGTGTAAACCTCTATTTAGAACAAAGTAAGAGGTACATTTGATATTCTAGGTATTAGCTGCCATCGAATGGGAAATGATCAGAGCAAACAAGTTCACTAGTCCAATAAAAATAGAAAACTCAATGAGTCAATCATCTAACTTACATAAGAGTGGGCAGACAGTTTAAAACAGTGCACATGAACTTTCAGATCCTTCAGTTAGTTGGATGAGCCATGAACGTCATTTGACAATGTGTTTGTAAAAGGCTAGTTTACAGCCAGGCAGAATTGGCAGTAGCAGCATGAAACTCTCACCAAGAGCTCTGCTGTCATAAGGCACTCAATCTGATGCAACAATAAAATTTCAAAATTAATCACAAGTTGGTTAAGTTGGAAATAACAATAATACTTAAAGACATGGCAATCTGGCTCATATTGTGATGTAACTATAACACTGCAATATCTGCAGATAATAATCTTTACCTCAAAGAGTATGGAGAGGCTTTGGCAGTGGAGGATTTTTCTTGGCGTCCAGTTTCAGCATTTAAACACCAGGACGTACACAAGACAGTATTGTGCCTGTTGCACTACAGAATTTTCAATACTTCATGGCAATGCAGCATCATATTGGTTCAAAGGTCTGCATCACTGCACCCATATAAGCAAATCATTTAATGGTGAATAATCCAAAAAAATTTTGTAAACTGTAATCCTTTTAAAGTGCCTGAATTTTAAAGTTAGAGTTCACTCTTATCTTGTTTTGTCCTTTGCCTCAGTCAAGTGCTACCGTTTACGTATGAGAATGTCCCAGCTGTCTTTCCAACGCAATGCTGTCAACTCGGACGCTGAAAGGGCCGGATACCCATACGTGAGAGGACTAAAAGTCTGATATACCAAGTAGACGGAGGAGATCCAAGCCAGGACCACAGCACTGAAGGTGTTTCTCAAGACAGAAGACCTGAAATCATAGAATCATAAAGTGTAGAAGGAAGCCATTCGCTCCATCGAGTGTGCATCAACCACAATACCCGACAAGCCCTATCCCCATAACCCCATGCATTTACCCTAGCTAGTCCCCATGACACTAAGGGCCAATTTAGCATGGCCAATCCACCTAACCCGAACATATTTAGAAAGATTAGCACTTTTCCTTCAAAATAACTGTGCGCTGCACATACCTAAGGATGTGATGGTGAACATGCTCCAGAATTATGGGCAGCAGGAGGATTTTGAAGGTGAGACCCGGTAGGTAATGATACAGAAAAAGTGTTTTCTCCATCAAGAAAAAAGGCAGATAGTTAACAGCCCATCCACCAACACAGACAGCTCCAGCCAGGACAAAGTGTTCCCAGGAATCTAATCAAGCAGAGACAATGAGATCATTCAAATCAATGTCAGCAGCAGTCAGACAATAAACACATTATATTGAATGGATATTTATAATATTCATATATATATATATATTCATAGAATTCCTATAGTGCAGAAGGGGGCCTTTCTGCCCATCGAGTCTGCACCAATCACAATCCCATCCAGGTCCTATTCCCATAACTTAATGCATTTACCCTAGCTAATCGCCCTGACACTAAAGGTCAATTTAGCATGGCCAATTTATGTAACTCGTACATCTTTGGACAGTGGGAGGAAACCGGAGCACCTGGAGAAACCCATGCAGAAACAGGGAGAATGTGTAAACTCCACACAGATAGAGACTCAAGCTGGGAATTGAACTCAGGTCTCTGGCACTGTGAGGCAGCAGTGTTATATACTGCGCCACTGTGTCACCCTATTAATATGTCAATATTTTATCAATTGGGACTTACCCCAGTACAAGTTATTCACAACTTAATTGATTTTTGAAAGTGCGCTTACTTTTATGTATTTACTTACTGTTTATGTATATCAGTATAAGCAGTTTCGAATACAGGCTTCACAGAACTACTTAAACTGAAATATGTGATAAATAAAAACAACCACATTTTGGAAGGTTGCTTGGTTATAAACTGCATTAACAAACACTCTTGCCACAAACCCCATTAAATAAACGTCGCAGAGAAAACAAGTGCATAATGTCTTTCTTTATCTGTGATACAGTGGGCAGAGCATAATCAAAAAGTTCTACTGCACAATGAATAAATGCTTTGAGCTGTCCTGCAGCCTCAAAGCCAAGGGCATTTTATACTGGGTTAACTGAGATATCACAATCTTTGTAAACATCAGACTGACACGTTAACTGTAAATCCCAATGGCATAGTCGTATCCTACAAGTTACAGGGCAAAGACTAGAACAAGAAAAAACATACAACTCCAAAACTAGATGTCTGGAAATACAATACTGCATCTGCTCCAGAGAATAAAGCAGGAAAGGCCAACAAGGATCTTAATACTCCTTATTAACTAAAATTAATTCACACACTTGCGCACACAGAGCATTAAAATTCAACAACAACAGCAGTCAATCATTTATTTCTGATTAACGGAATCCAGTTTCACATGACATGGTGGCTTTGATACACAGGACCTCCTGGTGTGTTAATACAAAACCCAAAACCACCACCACCACCATAAATTAAACTTACCAAATGCTTGATAAATTAAGACAAATGGGTGCACACAATCTGTTTTATTAGGAGGAGCATTGGAGCTACAGTGAAACAGAAGCTTCCCTTGTTCTGCCACAAATTTGCTTTAAAAAGGAATAACAATTGTTATAATTTTAATTGGCATAACAACCAACTTAATCACCCTCCCACTGGGGGAGTGGTGCTCTGTGGGAGGTGCTGTGTTCTGGATGAGACATTTAATTGAGGCCTCTTCTGCCCACTCAAGTGGCTGTAAAAAATCTTGCGCTCTGTTTGAAAGAAGCAGGGAGTTTTCGCTGGTGCTTTGCCCAACATTTATTCCTCAACTAACATCACAAAAACATTATCTCGTCATTATCTTACTGCTGTTTCGTGGGAACTTATTTGTAGGGTAGCACAGCGGTCAGCACTGTTACCTCACAACATCAGGGACCTGGATTCGATTCCTGGCTTGGGTCACTGTCTGTGTGGAGTTTGCATGTTCTCCCCATGTCTACGTGTGCTTTGGTTTCCTCCCACAGTCCAAAGATATATGAGTTAGGTAGATTGGCCATGATAAATTAACCCTTAGTGTCAGGGGGACTAGCTAGGGTAAATACATAAGGTTATGAGGATAGAGCCTGAATAGAACTGTGGTCAGTACAGACTCAATGAGCCTCCATCTGCACTGTAGGGATTTTAGGATTCTTACTTGGAGCAAATAGATTGCTGCAATACACAACAGTGGTTAGATTTCAAAAGTATGTGATTGATTGTAAAATACTCAGATGACTTGAGATCTGTGCAAAATACCATAAAATGCAAGTTCATTTTACTTCCACATTTGAAAGATTAAGTGTCTGTATCAAGCGTGGTCTATAGAGGGGGCTGGTTTAAATTTGTTCACTTTTAATCTTAAATGTATCTAACAAAAAAAAAATTTGATTGAGCCAAAGGTACCTTCTGGGATGGTGTAGATTCTCCTGCGCCGTCTCAGCAGATGCCAAAGGAAAAATATCAAATAAACAAGAATTCCAACAGTTGCTGATGTCCATGTCACAATATTTCCAATCAGCTGTATCTGGGCCTGCGGAATATTTCATACCGTAAAGATGCTGTATAAACTATTAAATGCAATTAGGGTGATAATATTCCCGAAATTATAGTCTAGATTCTTTAAAAGGAAGTCGTCTTAATGTGAATAATCTGTTCATTTGAATTAAAGATACTTTCTGTCCTGCTGCATTTATATTGCTTAGTTTCCGACAAGTGAGCAATTCAAATCTTTGATTACACAAAGCAAAAGACATAAAATGAACAGAAATGTCTATAGCTGAAAGAACATTGAATATAGGAGTTGGGATGTCTTGTTGAAGTTGTACAAGACATTACTAAGGCCACACTTGAAATATTATGTGCAGTCTGGAAACCCTATTATAGAGAAGATATTATTAAATAGAAAGAGTGCAGAAAAGATTTACTAGGATGCTACCGGGACTTGGTGGTTTGAATTATAAGGAGAGGCTGGATAAACTGGGGGTTTTTCCCTGGAGTGTAGGAGGCTTAGGGGTGATCTTATAGAGGTCTATAAAATAATGAGGGGCACAGATCAGCTAGTCAGCATCTTCCCCCAACGTAGGGGAGTCTAAAATTAGAGGACATAGGTTTAAGGTGAGAGGGGAGAGATACAAAAAAATCCAAAGAGGCAACTTTTTCAGTGAGGGGGTAAGTGTCTGGAACAAGCTGCCAGAGGTAGTAGTAGAGGCAGATACAATTTAACAAGCATTTAAACAGTTACATGGGTAGGATGTGTATAGAGGGCCAAACGCGGGCAATTGGGACTGGCTTAGTTGTTTAAAAAAAAGGTTGTGTGGGCAAGTTGGGCTGCAGACCGTTTCCACGCTGTAAACCTCTATGACTCTATAACTGTAATGCTGTACGCCCTTGCCCTGGAAAAGTTGTGATGAGACTCAGACTTGCGTCAGTCATTTCCCTGGAGGCAGTTCCAGATTTTAGCTGAATTACTGAAGGTGTTAATGAGTGGAGGCAAAGGCATTTCTTCATTACAGGAAATCTATTTACAACAGACATTCCCATCTAGAATTCCCAATCATTACTGCGCAATAAGGAAAGTATATGTTCACTGGAAACAAAGGAAAATTGTTACACTCCAAACCATCAGAGCTCATCTTCCATAACTTTTTAAACTAGTTATCAGATGGCAATAATGGAAATGCGTCATTTTCTCAGCCCTGGAACAGTTTTTTAAATAAATTCTTTCATGGGTGTGGGCATCACTTGGCAAGGCCAGACTTTGATCCTGAACCTTAACTGCCCCTTAAAAGAATGAATTGTTCTCCTAGCATAGCAAACTAGAGTCAGTCACATTGCTGTGGGAGTCACACGAAGGCCAGGCTGGATAAGGACAGCAGGTTTCCTTCCCAAACAGAAATTAGTAAACTAGATGGGTTTTGCAACAATTGATGACCAGCCTCCCATCCATTGACTCAGTCTATACTTCCCACTGCCTTAGCAAAGCAACCAGCATAATTAAGGACCTCACGCACCCGGACATTCTCTCTTCCATCTTCTTCCATTGAGAAAAAGATACAGAAATCTGAGATTACATATCAACTGACTCAAGAACAGCTTCTTTCCTGCTGCTGTCAGGCTTCTGAATGGATCTCACATTAAGTTGATCTTTCTCGACACGCTAGGTATGACTATAACACTACATTCTGCACACTCTCATTTCCTTCTCTATGAATGGTACGCTTTGTCTGTATAGCGCGCAAGAAACAATACTGTAAGTTAATTCATGTGACAATAATAAATCAAATCAAATTAATAGCTGTCATGGTCACCGTTATTGAGACTTGCTCTCAATTATAATGTATTAGTTGAATTTATATTTGGCCAGATGTGATTTGAACCCTGTCCCCAGAGCATTAGCCCAGGCCTCAGAGTTACTAAGCCAGTGATATTATCACTCTGTCACCATTCCCCCCAATATTAGCAGGACATCAATTTGCATCCAATTTAGAAGCAAATGCTGGAAGACGTTTTTAAACTTTTGAGTTGAAGCCTGTCTCTGTTTATGAGGATGCTCACTTCAATACACACAGTCTGCACTGGCTGGCATCTTGCACCAGAATTCAGCAATTCTTACCCATCTAAGATTAACAAGAAAACAAGTAGACAAATCACAAAGTACAAACGTGAATCGAAAACATCAATGCCACACTTTTACAACAAAAGTATACATATTGTTGAGTTAAATCTGTTCATTACATTACTGCTGGGATGGAGCCAGTAGGCAATATTGGTATCCATATTTATCCATTCTAGAGGGGTTGAGCTGTACTTGTGTTCAGTCTCTTCACTCTTCAACATCATCATCTTCAGCTGAAGAAAACACAGGAGAAACCATTCAGTCCTTGTCAGTGTTTGTGTTTCATATGAGCCTCTTCCCACGCTTTGCCATCTCGCCCTGTCAGCTATCCTTCTATTCTTTCCTCCTTTATGTTTTTATCAAGTTAAATGCATCTACACTATTTAGAATAATAGAATCCTTACACGACAGAAGGAGGCCATTCAGCCCATCAAGTCCGCAGCGACAACAATCCCACCCAGGCCCTATACCCATAACCCACATAATTACCCCGCTAATCCCTCGAACCTACTCATCCCAGGACACTAAGGGGCAATTTAGTATGGCCAATGCACCTAACCTGCACATCTCTGGACAGCTGTTTAAGAATATTGTCCTTTTCACATTCATAGAATCCCTACAGTGCAAAAGGAGACCACGTGGCCCATTAAGCCTGCACCAGTAACAATCCACCCCTATCCAGGTAACCCCACATATTTACCCTGTGAATCGCCTTGATGCTAAGGATAGCCAATCCTTCACGCTGCTGGTGGAGAATAGCCACTAACACATCCTCTGCCAATGACATTGGCAAAGATGCAAGAGCAGCAGGGTGGCTCACTCTCCCTGTTCCCATCTTCCTGTGGGGAGGCAGCTGTGCCCATCACCATTACAGATATCAGCAGGGGCTCAGTGTGTAACACTCTCACCTTTACTGTCAGAAATCATGGGACAAGCCCCACTCTAGAGACATCAACACAAAACCTTGTTCTTAAGTTTAGCATCGTAAGAAGGCTTACATTAACACTATGATGAAGTTACTGTGAAAATCCCCCAGTCGCCACACTCCGGCGCCTGTTTGGTTACACTGAGGGAGAATTTAGCAGAGTCAATGCACCCTAATCAGCACGTCTGTCAGGCTGGACTCTCTTTAGTGTGAATGAAGAGACAAGATGATAAATTAGCATTGTTGCATTAATCCATGAAGGAATTCAGAAGAAACTTTTTTACCCAGAGAGTGGTATGAATGTGGAACTTGTATTGCAAACATGTCCAAAGATGTGTGAGTTAGGTGCACTGGCCACAGTAAATTGCCCCTTAGTGTCCCTGGATGTGTAGGTTAGAGGGATTAGCAGGGTAAATATGTGAAATTAAGGGTATAGGACCTGTGTGGGATTGTCGTTGGTGCAGAATTGATGGGCCGAATGGCCTCCTGTTGCACTGTAAGGATTCTATGATTCTAAATTGCGTAGATGCATTTAAAGGAAAACATGATAAAAACATAGAAACAAATTCTGGGTGAGATGCTGAACCAAGAACTTTGCTTTCGCTCCCAGGAAGACTCAAAGGATCCCACAGCACTTTACAAAGAAAAGGAGAGCTTCTTTCAGAGCACAGGCCAATATTTATCTCTCATTCAACTTAACCAAAATAGATTAATTGGCTATCATAACATTGCTATTTACAGGAAGTGTGTGCGTGTAAATCCCTACCTCTCCTATACTGCAACAGTGACAACACTTCAGAATGCTCCTGAGATGAGAGGTGCTATATAAATTTAAGTCTTACTGTGATGATGAGCCTTAATCACAAACTCACTGAGGGATTCAAATAAATGCACCTATATCTTAGCAAGTTATAATACAGGATATTAGTACCATAGAGACATTACAGCACTGAAAGAGGCCATTCAGCCCAATGTGTCTGTGCTGGCTGAAAGAACTAGCCACCCAATCTAACCCCATCTTTCATAAACAACATTCTTTCTGATTGTATCAGAGCTTGGTATGGCTTCTGCTCAGCCCACAACAGAAAGAAACTACAAAAAATCGTGAATGTAACCCAATCCATCACAGAAACCAGCCTCCCATCCATTGACTTTGTCTACACTTTGCATTGCCTTGGGAAAGCAGCCAGCATAACTAAGGACCTCATGCACCCTTGACATTCTCCGTTCCATTTTCTTCCATTGGGAAAAAGATACAAAAGTCTGAGGTCACATACCAACTGACTCAAGAACAGCTTCTTCCTTGCTATTTCACCAGGTTGATACCAGAGATGAGGGGGTTATCTTATGAGGGGAGATTAAATAGACTGGGCTTGCACTTGTTGGAGTTTAGAAGGCTGAGGGTGGATTTTATAGGGACTAATGAGATAATGGAGGGTCTAGATAGGCTATAGTAGAGAGATTCTTTCCACTTAGAAAGGAACAACTTCTCTCAGAAGGTGGTGAATCTCTGGGGTCCTTAATTATGCTGGCTGCTTTTCCGAGGCAGCCAGCATAATCAGAAATAGCATCTCGCCTCTGAGTGAGGTGGTCCTGGGTTCAAGCCCTCGCTCTAGAGACTTCAGCACGCAATTTTGGTTGAAACTTCTGTGCAGTGCGGAAGGAGTTGTTAAACACAGTCTCTGTCTACCATCTGGGATAGGCATAAAATATCCCACGGCACTTTACAAAGAAGAGCAGAGGAATTTGCTCCATGTGACAGTCAATATTGATCCCTCAAATACCATCACCAGAACTGTCCAAAGATGTGCAGGTTAGGTGGACTGGCCATCTAAATACATGGCAGTGCGACAAAAGGATTACAGGCTGGATAAGATGCTCTTCGGAGAGTTGGGGCAGATTCGAATGGCCTCCCGTGGCACTGTAGGAATTCTATCAACAGGTTACCTGGTCATTATCCCATTGCATTTCTGGAATCTCTATATACACAAATTGGCTGGCATATTTCCTGTGCTATACTCAAAGGAACTTTACTGTTCGTAAAGCACTTTGGGATGTCCTGAAGTTATGAATGGTAACAAATATCTTTCTTTTCTGTTTTTGTTCAGCTTGTTATATAACAAAGGAAAGTCCATAAAATTAATGGTTCCATTACTTGCAATTCCAGGAATTTAGCCACAAAGCTGATGTTTTTGCTGACATCCATCTGTGCAGGGGTCTGTAGCTCCAGCTCTCGCTCCTTCTGCTCCTCACCTCAGAGAAAATGAAAAGCAGGATTTAAAAAAATAAGGCTCCTTGCTGAAATGTAAAGGACATACAGAAATGCCCAAAGGCCCAAGAATAAATGAGACCTTCAATACATGAGATTTCACCCTGGGCCATCCAAACTCCCCACAATTCCCAACCGCTTCCTATTTATACCAAGTCAGCTGGCCACTACATCGTTTTGTCATTCGTTACATAGTCTACTGTGTCAGCTAATATGCACAGCATCTTACCATCGGTCACATTATAACAGCTCCAATGTTATCATTGGTTATATTCTAACGCAGAGGAATTACACCCCTGCTTCTCAAAGCTCATATCCACAACTATTACATACATTCCATTTTTAGCACTTCCGTCAACTAGTGCTTTAGAAAGTAATAATTGTCAGTGATTACAAGGCGATATTCTCATCAAGCAACTCAAACATTACACCACAAAGCTGAAACTTCTGCTTTTTTGGATTTTTAATTCATTTTCCAAAAACCTGAAGATGAGGCACATTTCGACAGAATGGTGTTGGCAGTAAAAGCTATTTTAGATAGAACACAGAACATTACAGCACAGTACAGGCCCTTCGGCTCTCAATGTTGTGCCAAGCTACGCCCAATCCCAAGATCGAGCTATCCCCTCCTATAATTCTGGTGTGCAGTGAACATACAGCTCAGATATGCTAAAAATATACAGAGCTGCATGTGTTTTAACTTTTCACTGGTTTCTCCCAGGCGTGGAATGTATAAGATTTTATTTAAATTTTATTAAATTTTATTTTGGTCGGCACAACATCGAAGGCCGAAGGGCCTGTTCTGTGCTGTATTGTTCTATGTTCTATGTTCTAAGAGAACCTAACTCCAGCTTTAATATTGATTCCCACAGACACTTATGATTCACTGGTTAAATTTAAAATTAAATAAAATTATTTCATTTAAAAGCCATGATTTTCAGGAAGGCAACCAGGACATATAATGAGGGCTTACTGTATTGCTAGTAACATTAAAAAACAGCCCAAAGCATTTCACAGCAGCACTAGCAAAGAAAATGTGACATAGAAACACATGAGGAAACAAAAGGTAAACTTAAAGGACTATTTAAAAAGAGGGGGAAAAAGAGAGGGAGATAGAGGGAGAGATAGAAAGGCAGAGGGGAGTTAGAGGAGAGAGACAGAGAAGTTTAGGGAGGGAATTACAGAGCCTAGGGCTCCAGGCAACTGAAAGCATGGCCATTAACGCTGCATTCATTAAAGTCTAGAATCTCAATTTTTCTGGTACAGGGAGAGCCCATTTAGCCCATCCTGTCTGCCCCAGCTCTTCAAATAAGCATTTATGTAATAGGTCAGAATTGGAAGGCAGCAAAGATGTGAGTGGTTTGTAGGACGGCAAGAGCTTACAACGTAAGAGCTACAAGGCCACAGAGTGGTCTGAAAGCAAGAGCGAGAATTTTAAAATCCCCATCTCTACAAGCTTGGATGCTTCAAAGTTCCTCATCATATCCTTAACTTAATATTGAAAAACAGCCTTACTTTTTCCATATCGGTGTTCCTCAACATTCCACCCCATGTTCTGGTGATAAACCTTAGAGCTTTTATCTCCAACAATCTCCAACTGGCGATACCCCCAGTCAGGCAAGGCAGCCCCACTCAGCTACAAGGTAAAAAAACAACTAAATCACGGTTGAAATCTTTGCAAAGTAAAGAACAGTTTAAACTGGCACTGATCAGGCAAACTTCAATATTTTCTCAGAAACTGATAAGGCAGAGGAGGTGATGGATTTCTGATATTATCACTAGACTATTAATCCAGAAACTCAGCTAATATTCTGAGGACCCTTGTTTGAATCCCGCCATGACAGATGGTAGAATTTGAACTCAGTAAAACAAAACTATCTGGAATTAAGAATCTACTGATGACCACGAAACAATTGTCGATTGTCAGAAAAACCCATCTGGTTCACTAATGTGCTTTAGGGAAGGAAATCTGTCATCCTTACCTGGTTGGCCTATACGTGACTCCAGAGTCACAGCAATGTGGCTGACTTTCATCTGCCTTTCTAGAGCAATTAGGGATGGGCCAATAAATTTGGCCAACCAGCGACACCCATGTCCCACAAAATGAATTTTAAGAAAATAAACTGTGGCTTCCCAAATAATAAGAATCTATACACCGAGTGGACTTATTGTAGGTATTAATGATAGTGCTTTGTGTTATTCCTTTTATGAAGAAATGCACCATCTATTACAACCCCAAAGTGAATTATTAGCATTGGGTTTCCTACTGCAGTACCCAGAAGTAGACTCAAAACTCAATGTCATTTCAGTGAGCAGTAACGTCTGCACAGAAAGATTTACTTTCTGATTGGTTGATTGGCCATGTTAAAATTGCCCCTTAGTGTGCTGACGTGCACAGATTAGAGGATTAGTGGGTAAATGTGTAGGGATATGGGGGTAGGGCCTGGCTAGGATTGTGGTCGTTGCAGACTCGATGGGCCAAATGGCCTCTTTCTGCATTCTTCATGGGAATTTATCTGGCTCCTCAATGATGCAAGTCCAGGTAAGGAACACAGAACGCAAGAGGGGTGGTTTTAATATAAGCCTTCTGACACTAATAAATAAACTTCAATTTTTAATAATTTTACTTGGAACTTCTTACCACTTTGTGTCTAAGCTTCGCTTAAAGGAACTAAACATCCCAGAACTCTGAGTTTTGAAAGCTTATTAAATCCAGCATTCACATCCCCCCACCCCCGTTCTGAATCAGCAAAGTAGCTGGCCCAGTGGATCAATCTGACAGTGATAATGCAATAACATCCTTGTCTCAGAGGTTGGCAGACTGTAATAATGATGATTGAAAACACTAGGGAGCTATCTAATCCAGCAATCAGTTAAATAGAGCCACAGTGGAGAATTAACATCATTAGTGTGAACCTTGTAACAGTGACCTGAAATAACTTCATTCTTCAAAGCATACAGACATGCAGCATTTCTGTAAATAGCATCAATGTTTATACTCTGCTGGCAGGAACTAAACTCCTTTCACTATTTCCATCAAGGAACTTAAACTCTTCATAGAATAGAATCCCTATGGGGCAGGAGGCTATTCAGCCCATCAGTTTTGCGTCGATTATGTAACAGAGCATCTTACCCAGGCTGACCCTCACCCTATCTTGTAACCCTACACATTTACCCTGCTAATCCCCTTAAACTACACATCTTGGGACAGTAAACATTAAACTTTTAATCACTAAACTTTAAGACTAACTTTAGTAAGGGTCAATTTAGCATGGCCAATCCACTTAACCTAATCTGCACATCTTTGGGCTGTGGGAGGAAACCAGAGCACCCAGAGTAAACCCACTCAGATAAAGTAAAAAAAGTAAAGTTTATTTATTATCACAATTAAGCTTACATTAACACTGTAATGAAGTACTGTAAAAATCTCCAAGTCGCCACACTCCAGCACCTGTTTGGGTACACTGAGGGAGAATTTAGCACAGCCAGTGCACCCTAACCAGATGTCTTTCAGATCGTGGGAGGAAACTTACGCAGATACGGGGAGAATGCACAAATTCCACACAGACTGTGACCCAAACCAGGAACTGGACCCAGGACTCTGGTGCTGTGAGGCAGCAGTGCTAACCACTGTGCCACCGTGCTGCCCCAAGAAGAATGTGCAAACTCAGCAGAGTCATTCAAGGCCAAAACTGAACCCAGATCCGGTGCACTGTGCAGCAGCAGTGCTAACCACTGTGCCACCCATCTTACAATAAGTCCCCATACTTTATTCCTGATAATTCCTTATTTTTCCGTCAAAAATAATTTGAATTAAGCAATGCAAGTAACAGAAATCAGAGATATTTGCTGCTAAAAACTTAAATTCTCAGATAATTTAAATCAAAAACCTTTCATAGAACAATACAGCACAAACAGACCCTTCGGCCCACGAGTTGCGCCGATCACATCTACCAATCCACAGACCTATCTATAACCCCCTATCCTATTCGTTTCCATATACTCATCCAGAAGTCTTTTAAAAGACCCCAGTGAGTTTGCCTCAATAACCTCCGACGGCAGTCGGTTCCATTCACTCACCACCCTCTGAGTGAAAAACCTACCCCTGACATCTCCTTTGTATTTGCTTCCCTGCACCTTAAATCTGTGTCCTCTCGTAGTGACCATTTCAGCTCAGGGAAATAGTCTCTGAGAGTCCACCCTATCTATTCCTCTCAACGTTTTATAAACCTCTATCAGTTCGCCTCTCAATCTATGTCTCTCCAGTGAGAAGAGTCCCAGCTCCCTCAACCTATCTTCATAAGGCCTGCCTCCCAATTCAGGCAGCATCCTTGTAAATCTCCTCTGCACCCTCTCAATAGCCTCTACATCCTTCCTATTGTGAGGTGACCAGAACTACGCACAATACTTCAAGTGGGGTCTGACGAGAGTCTTATAGAGCTGCATCACTACCTCCTGACTCCTAAACTCTATTCCTCGATTAATGAAGGCCAGTACACCGTAAGCCTTCTTGACCACTTCCTCCACCTGCGAGGCCGATTTAAGAGTCCTATGGACCCGGACCCCAAAATCTTCTGCTCTACAACACAGCTAAGACTCCTATCCCTTATACTGTACTCCTTCATCCCATTATTCCTGCCAAAATGGACCACTACACATTTATCCGCGTTGAAGTCCATCTGCCACTTCTCTGCCCAGTCTTGCATCCTGTTTATGTCCCGCTGCAACTTTTGGCATCCCTCCAGACCATCCACAACACCACCGATCTTTGTATCGTTGGCAAACTTGCTAACCCATCCCTCCACTTCCTCATCCAGGTCATTTATGAAAATGACAAACAGCAGGTGTCCCAGAACAGATCCCTGGGGCACTCCACTGGTTACCGACCTCCATGCAGAACAAGACCCATCCACAACCACTCTCTGCCTTCTGCCGGCAAGCCAGTTCTGGATTCACGAGGCCAAAGCCCCTTGGATCCCATGCCCTCTCACCTTCTCCAGAAGCCTTGCATGTGGGACCTTATCAAACACCTTACTAAAGTCCATGTACACTACATCCACTGCCCTTCCTTCGTCAATGTGTTCAGTCACATTTTCGAAGAACTCAACTAGGCTCGTAAGGCATGACCTGCCCTTGACAAAACCATGCTGACTATTTCTAATCAGTCCAAACTCCAAATGTTCATAAATCTTATCCCTCAGAAGCCTCTCCATCAGCTTACCAACCACTGAAGTCAGACTCACCGGTCGGTAATTTCCTGGACTATCCCTGTTCCCTTTCTTAAAGATAGGAACCACATCTGCAATCCTCCAAACCTCCGGAACCTCTCCCGTTTCCATGGACGACGCAAAGATCATCGCCAGGGGCTCTGCAACCACTTCCCTCACCTCCCACAATAATCTGGGGTACATCCCATCTGGTCCTGGCGACTTGTCTATCTTGATAGAATTTAACAGGTGTAACACATCCTCTTTCCTAACATCCACATTCTCAATCTTTTCCGTATGCCTCAAACCTGCAGTGCAATCTCCCAGTTCACTTTCCACCGTGAATACCGAGGCAAAGTACTCATTAAGCACCTCTGCCATTTCTTGCAGATTCTTCCAGGTTCACCACTACCTTAGTGCACCACGGTTCCCGCGTCCTACCAGAACCTCCTTGACTCCTCGGAACGTTGTCTTGCAGTGCCGCAGACAAACATTCCTTGAATATCCGCCACTTTCCTTCTGTACTCTTCCCCAAGAACGCCTCCTTCCAGTTTATACATCCAATTACCTGCCTAATGTTTTCACATTTCCCCTTACTCCAGACATACACCTTCCCAGCCTGCCTGATCCTATCTCTTTCCATTGCTATCGTGAAAGAGATGGAATTATGATCCCCATTCCCAAGATGCTCACCTACCGTGAGATCCGACACCTGCCCTGGCTCATTAGCCAGCACCAGGTCAAGTACAGCCTCTCCTCTCGTAGGCTTTTCCACGTACTGTGTCAGGAAACCTTCCTGAACACACCTTTCTTTGAATTAATAACAGACTTCACATCATTGAAAAACCTCTAAACGTCCAGAGAAACAGGAAGGATTTAAATACATTTAGGATACATCAGGGAGCATCTTGTGCAGCAGACACAGATTTGTCTTGGAAAACTGCTATAAAGATAATATAAAGTGGTGAATCACTGGAGTTGTAAATTCTAATTGTGAAGTGATATCCACAACTGTAGTATATCGTGTCAAGATTATTGGAAATATTCATGTAAATGTCAAAAGAGTGAGTGGCACAGTGGTTAGCACTGCTGCCTCACAGCACCAGGGACTCAGGTTCAATTCCAGCTTTGGGTGACTGTCTGTGTGGAGTTTGCACATTCTTCCTTTGTCTGCATGGGTTTCTTCCAGGTGCTCTGGCTTCCCCACCTCAGTCCAAGGATGAGTGGGTTAAGTGGATTGGCAATGCTAAATTACCCCTTAATGTCAGGGAGGCTAGCTAGGGTAAATGTCTGGAAGTATGAGGAGAGGGCCTGGGTTGGATTGTGATTGTTGCAGACTCAATAGGCCATATGGCTTCCTTCTGCAGTGTAGGATTCTATGAGTACATAAGAGGAATTCAAACTAAACCTCAAAAGTTTGACAAGAGCAGCACATGGCCAGAAAATACATCCCCTACAAGAGGACAAAGGAAGTAAGGACTTAAAACAGACTTTCGAGTCTTTTATTAAATAATTGTCAAAAGAGTCCAAATGTACAAATTCTTTTCAATTCTGTGAAAAGGCCACAAATGTGCAGTGCCCTCCCGATAATCAAACTCCTGGGAGAATAACACAAAACAGAATCAAAGAATCTACAGTGCAGGAGGAGACCATTTGGTTCATGAAGCCTACACTGATAATAATCCCACCCAACTTCTATCCCTGTAACCCCACATATTTACCCTTCTATTCCTCCGATACTAAGGAGTAAATTATCATGGCCAATCAACCTAACCTGCCCATCTTTGTACAGTGGGAGGAAACTGGAGCACCCAGAGGGAACCCACGCAAGTACAGGGAGAACGTGCAAACTCCACACAGACAGTAAACCCTAGTAATGTGAAGCAACAGTGCTAACCACTGTGCTGCCATTAAAGAAGGAGTGAGAGATGGAGAGGTTCACTGAGGGGATTCCAGAGAGCTTTGGCAACTGAAGCTACAGCTGCAAATGGAGAGCACATGAACCAAGAATGCTTCGAGAGGCTAGGGTTTGAGGAGTGCAGATATCTCGGAGGGTCATGGAGAGGTTATAGAGATAGTAAGGGAATGAGGCCATGAAGAGATTAGAGAACCTGCACAGAGGGCAGAATCAAACCCTAGCGCTGAGGCAGCAGTGCTAACCACTGTGCCACCAGTGCCATCCCTAAATGCTTCAAGATTAAAATTCTTGGTTAAATATATGCGCGTGCACTGCTCCTGTGAATGCAGCTTGCGGTGGTAACCGGATAGGAATATATATATGTGAAATTATGAAAGATACAAGGAGAACAGCAATCCCTTTAACAGTCTGTGTGCATCCCACAAACATACCTTTAGTACTGCAGATGTGTTCACATGCAAAAGCTTCACTTCTGATAAGATAGTTTTCCACACCTCATTATTAGTGTCACGATTGACAATCTCCTGGAACACAAAAAATACATGGAATTAAAACGTAATGGGAGACCTGGATTAATAAACGCAAATCCTCAGGTTTATTTGTAGAAATAGGTAGGTGTGACAGAGGTGGTAATGAGCAATCTCAGCACAATGCCATTTCATTTCTACATTTATCCCCATACCTGTCTTTTTTGAAAATCCACAATCTTACTGAGCTTAAATAGATAATGCAAATTGAAGCCAGTGACATGAATCTCAGTAACTGGTTTTAAATATAGCATGATGCATTAATTGATGGGAAATCGGGGTGTAATTGCGTGACCTACAGGAAGGGATGATTCTGATGTTGTGTAAATTGAGATAACGGAAATGTGTTATGGAAACAGGAATTAAACTGGGATTGTTGGAATTCTCATAACGTTGATAATTCACTTTAACAACTGTTATGCTGCACTCTGAGCAACAAGTAGAAATCTAAACCACACGTTCCAGACTAGAGTTCCCAGATTCTAATAAATCCATTAAGTCCTGAAGCTCATCAGTTTTCTGCCTGTCCTTCATCTGTAACGTAGAATTGTAGTATTAACAGCATAAAAGAAGCCATTCAATCCAAAGAAAACTGATTTAAAGTACAGGGATCATGAACCTTGGGAGTCCCTGGGAAGTGTGTAAATAGACGATGATATTGATGTATTTGTTTTTATCCTACAGGTGCTTTGGTCCACCTTGTTTGGTCCACCTAACGAGGGGCGTACAAGCGATGGGTTGTGAGAGGGCTGCTCTTGGATTTTTCGAGAGTATCCTAGTGCTTCATGTCGTTAGTGTACACTTGACCTGGACCATTTGATGGGCAACATGACAGCTCAGTGACTATCGCGGTGCTGTGCAGATATCTAGCCTTTTTCCTAGGATGGAGAAAGCTAGCACGAGGGGACACAGCTTTAAATTAAGGGGTATGAGTTATAGGACGGATATCAGAGGTAGGTTCTTTACTCAAAGAGTGATTAGGGAGTGGAATGCCCTGCCTGCAGCTGTTGTAGATGCGCCAAGTTTGGTGGCGTTTAAGAGGTTAATTGATAAGTATATGGAAGAGAAGGGAATGGTTTAGTTTGGAGGGGCATTGCTTTTTATTTTGGTCGGCACAACATCGAAGGCCGAAGGGCCTGTTCTGTGCTGTAATGTTCTATGTTCTATACGTGGATTTGGGCCTGTGTCTGTGGGAGTTTGTGCATTCTCCCCATGCTTGCGTGGATTTTCTCTGGGTGCTCTGGTTTCCTCCCACATCCCAAAGATGTGCTCTTAGGCTAACTGGCAGAACAAATTCTCCCTAAATTGTCTCAAATTTGGTTTCAATCCATAGACCTATAAACATAGATAGGGATCACTGGTAGAAGTAGAAACATCAAGGTGGTGGCGTGGGCTTGATGGGCCGAAGGGCCTGTTTCCCATGCTGTTTTGTTCTTTGTTCTTTATTTATTCTGGTGTGTTGCTCCAAATGGGTGGCTTTCCATCCTAACAGCATATCACAGAACTTCTACAATGCAGGAGGAGGTCATTTGGCCCATCGACTCTGCAGCAACTCAGAATTTTACACAGGTCTACATCCCACTAGATCCCCCTAACTCTGAATCCCCCTAATTTACACATCTTGAACCACTAATGGACAATTCAGCATGTCCAATCCATTTAACCTGCATATCTTTTGGACTGTGGTAAGAAACCAGAGCAGACATGGGGAAAAAGTACAAATCCCACACAGTCACGCAAGGCAGGAATATCCTATTGTTCCTTTTCTCTTTGTGTGTTTATCGAGCTTTCTCTTTAATGCTTCTATGCGCTTTGCTTCAATCAGCCCCCATAGTAGCAAGTGTCACATTCTAACTCTGAAGAAAGGTTTCGCCTGAACTTCCAATAAGCTTTATTTGTGGCTATTTGGTTTTGATGGCCCTAACTCTGGTCCCCTCTACAAGCTAAGTCATCTTCCCTAAACCTATTTAGTCCTTTCATAACCCAAAGATCTTTATCAGCTCACCTATCATACTTATTAACTTCCTACAGCATCTCAAAGCTACCTCAGCCCCAAGTTCTCAAATCCATTCCCTATGTCTCCTCAGGGCCTGCTTTGGTTGCAACACTTGCCTCACATTGCCAGGGAGCCAAGTTCAGTTCCAATTTGAGTGACTATCTGTGGAGTTTATACATTTTCCCTGTATCTGCATGGGTTTCCTAAAGTTTTGAACTAAAGTTTTCCATCACTCTCTTTTAAGCATTGCTTACAACATCCCTTAAACCTTCCTTTACGATTAAGCTTTGGCCACCTGTTCTAATGATAGCACAAGTGGTTAGCACTGCTGCCTCACAGCACTAGGGACCCAGGTTCAATTCCCAGCTTAGGTTGCTGTCTGTACGGAGTTTGCAGGTTCTCCCTGTATCTGCATAGGTTTCCTCTGGATGCTCCGGTTTCCTCCCACAGTCTGAAAGACGTACTGGTTAGTGTGCATTGACCCGAACAGTTCTGGAGTTGGCGACTAGGAGAATTTCACAGTAACTTCATTGCAGTGTTAACGTAAGTATTACTTGCGACTAATAATAAACTTTATCTCATACAGCTTGATGTCAAATTTTATTAAAAACACTCCTGGGCATTTTACAATGTTAAAAGGCAAAATTCCATAAATGCAAATTCTGATTTTAGGTACTGTACACGATTGTAAATCGCTGACACCAGTTCCAGCAGTGCTGTCTTTGGCTACCAGATCAGAGAGGGGCAGGAGGGAGAGATGCCATTAAACTAATCTTTGTGATAGGACTTTGTAATAGACCATCAGAGCTTACCACTTTCCATAGGTTCTGTGACGGCATGGAGACATTGTAATCAACATAACAAGAAATCTCCTGCCAGTGAGGGCTCATAGCAGCTGCAACATCATGTCTAAAATCAAAATAACAAACTTCAGAGCAGGCAAAAATAAATGCATTATTACTCGTCCAATACGTTAATTAATATAAATCAGTTCCCCGAGTGCACTTAATGCCTTAGCTGCTGCCGTTACATTGTACGCATACCACATTATAGTAAAGTGACACCTGGAGCAGTGCTTTCATGGCACTTTATCGTACTGCTCAAACTCACTAATGCACTTCACTTACAATAAACAAGTCTGAGGATTTAGTGATCTGGGAGGAATACAGGTAAGGAAATACAATGCTGAAATTTTTAATGTCCACATGAATAATCAAAACAAGCACCTGGGAATCCCATTTAACACATCATCGTATAGGCTGCACAGTGGCACTGCACCTCGCACTGCTACCCGACTGTACCAGAGACCCAGGTTCAATTCTGTCCTTGGGTCACTATTTGTCTGGAGTTTGCACTTTCTCCCCACATCTGCATGGGTTTCCTCCAGCGGCACCAGTTTCCTCCATCCAAAGATGTGCAGGTAAGGTTGATTGGCCATGCTAAATTGACCCTAACGCCAGGGGGACTAGTAGGGTAAATATGTGGGATTACCGAATAGGGGACTGTGATCGGTGCAGATCCGATAGGCCAAATGACCTCCTGTACCGCAGGTATTCTAAAATCCTTCAGTTCCATCAGTCGAGATCATACACAAATCTCACAGCCTAATTTATATGCAGAATTCCCGCAGCAAGTCACAAAGCCACTGACTCAGATAACGGAGTAACCCATTGATTCAGACTGACACACCAATTTGGAAGAGAACAAAAACAGAACAAAAATCATTTGGGACTGAAGCGAAAGGTTTGCAAAGCGGTGGGGAATGAGGGCAGAGAGCCAGCACAGATACAATGGGTCAAACGGCCTCCGTCCATGCCTCAGTATCTCCACCAACTCCAGCACATCCTGCAGTGGCCAATCTATAGAAAGATCCAAGACTGCTTCTATTTGGTTCACTCTGATGAACAATTCTGCCTGCAATAAGTAGTTGGAAAGGAGGATTGTTTTTAATAATTGTCTGCAATTCTGGTAAAAAAATGTTTCATCTTTTGTCAAGATTAAAAACAAACTATTGTGATTTAAAATTCAATCCAGTTACAAAGACACATAGAGAAATTTAAATACAAGATACAAGGGCAGCACAGGGGCACAGTGGTTAGTTAGCATTGCTGCTTCACAGCATCAGAGACCTGGGTTCAATTCTGTCCTCAGATCAGATTGTGTGGAGTTGCTTGTTCTCCCCGTGTCTGCGTGGGTTTCCTCCAGTGCTCCAGTTTTCTCCCACATGCCAAAGATGTACAGGTTAGATAGATTTGACCATGCTAAATTGCCCCTTAGTGTCTGAGGGACTAGCAAGGTAAACATGTGGGTTACGTGATAAGGTCTGGGTGGGAAGGTGGCTAATGCACAGCCAATGGCCTGAATGGCCTCCTTCTGCACTATAGGAGATTCTATGAAGATGACCATAGCATGCTATCTTCCTGCTGAAACATAGCAAGGCCATCACCATCGGATGATATTCATGCATCTGGCATGTGTTTTCAATATTTGTTGCATTTACTTCAGTTTCCCAGCTTTTTTCATTATTACTGATACCTCCCAATTTAATTGGCCAAATATTCTGAATTAAGGACCAATATATATGAGGTTTCCTGTTCAGAGTTCACATTTAGGAACAGAAACTCAATTATCCCACTGAACAACCCAGTGCAAAATGATGAAAAGTACAAGAACTGCCAACAAACGGATATTCGGAACATACGTGTTGAGGTAACGTGCAGTCATCCCATGAACCAGCTGCACAATGTCACCATGGCGAACTGGCCGAGGGGGGTCACTGACAACCAACTCCTGTCTGAAATGAGAAAGGAATCACATTATTGAGTCCACAAATTTTAGCTTAGATAAAACGTTAAGTGGCTCTGACAGGGGAACACAGGGTCAGAGTTTAATTCCCAGTCTCAGCTGGTGCTTTCCCAAAATTAAATTAGTTTGGGCCACTATCTGTGGTTCCTACTGAATGTGAAGATAGGAGTCTGAGAAAAATAAAAGAATCTTCTGTGGTGGGCAAGCACGATGGCAAAGTGTTGCCTCATAGTGCCAGGGACCTAGGTTTGATTCCTGGCTTGGGTCACTGTCTATGTCACTGCACATTCTCTCTGTGTTTGCGTGGGTTTCCCCCACGTGCTCTGGTTTCTTCCCACAGTCCAAAAGACATGCTGGTTAGGTGCTTTGGCCATGCTAAATTCTCCTTCAGTGTACCCCAACAGGGACCAGAATGTGGCAAGTAGGGGATTTTCTCAGTAACTTCATTGCAGTGGTAATGTAACGTGACTTGTGACACTAATAAGTAAACTTTAAAACCAATTTTCCTTAAATGTTGCCCATTTCATAATCACGTTAACAAGCAACCTGCGACCACTTACTTGCCAGGGTCTTTTACAATCCACCAATTGTTCACATCCTTGAAAGGATAACAGGTTACTTGCTGCTGGTGAGAGCTACCTCTGCCATTGTCATACCTGCAAAGAGGCAAAAAAAAACACAAAATTTTAGTTGAAGGACAGCACTTCTGACAGTGCAACACTCCCTTGGTATCGCACTTAAACATTAACCAAGGTTATTTGCTTTCAAGTCTCTGTTCTTTTTGTTGCAGGATTTTGGGACAGTGGTGTGGAAGGTTGCACCATCTAACCGCAAGTGAACCCAATGGACCTGATCAGTTATTCTTGCCCTTCTTTGCGTTTGCATTCAGAATTACGTTGCTTATCTGTTCACCTGGACCAAATCTATTCACCCATCACCTCAGTGTTCACTGAGGGACATTGATTCCCCTTCAGTAATGTCTCAATTCTCATCCTTCATTTCAAATCCTTTCTTGGCCTTACCCTTCCCTACCTGTATAACCTCTTCCAGACTCGCATTCCAACCATTATCTTATAAATTGAGTTTGTGACTTTATATGCTCTGCTCTGAACACAAGTTCTCACTCACCTGATGGAGCTTGAGGCTTCGAAAGCTAGTGCTGACAAACAAATCCGTTGGACTTTAATCTGGTGTTGTGATATTTCTTGCTGTGCTTACCCTAGTCCAACACAGGTACCTCCACATCATAACCTCCTCCAGCCCTGGAATCCTCTCAGATCTTTGTTCATCCCAGATTTGAGTCACACCACCAATGGTGGCCATGCTGTCAGATGCCTGGGCCCGAGCTCTGGAATTCCTTTGCTAATCCTCTCTATCTTTAAGATGGCATTTCAAAACTTATGCCAAATGTTGTTTGATAATGTGCCTGCAAAGTGCCTTGGAATATCGGAGATCAAAAAACATAAGAACTAGGAGTAGGAGTCAGCAATCTGGCCCCTGAAGCTTGTTCCACCATTCAATAAGATCATGGCAGATCTTTTCATGGACTCAGCTCCACTTACCCACCCACTCACCATAACCCTCAATTCCTTTACTGTTCAGAAATATATCTATTTGTGCCTTAGAAACATTCAATGAGGTAACCTCAACTGCTTCACTGGGCAGGGAATTCTACAAATTCAGAACTCTTTGTGTGAAGAAATTCCTCCGTAATTCAGTCTTATATCTGCTTCCCCATAGTTTGAGCATGGCCCCTAGTTCTAGTGTCACTAGCCAGTGGAAACAGCCTCCCTTCTATTTTATCTATTCCCTTCATAATTATGTACGTTTCTATAAGATCTTCCCTCATTCTTCTGAATTCCAATGAGTATGGTCCCAGTCTACTCATCTCTCCTCATAAGCCAATCCTCTCAACTCCAATTCAATCTAGTGAATCTTCTCTGCACCCCCTCCAGTGTCAGTATATCCTTTCTCAAGTAAGGAGACCAAACTACAGTACTTTAGATGTGGCTTCACCAGCACCTTATAAACCATCTCTCTAGCAATGAGGGACAAAATTCCATTTGCCTTCTTAATTACCCATGGCACCTGCAAACCAATTGAGATTCCTGCACAAGGACACCCAGGTCTCTGCATAGCAGCATGCTGCAATTTTTAAAAGTAGTCCATTTTGCTATTATTCCTACTAAAATGGATGACCTCACAATTACCAACACTGTACTATAGGGGCTATAGAAATGCAAGTTGTCAGTGTTGCATCTCCCTGACAAAGTTTATTGTACGTTGATGGAAGATTCAAGCACTACAGCAATTGTACACACAAACCTCTGGGTACCAGAATCATTAACTTACCCAAAAGTCTGCAACACCAGCACTCCAGTAATATCTGTACCTAAATAATGCTTTTTCACAGAATAAGAATACTTCTTGTGCTTTCTTCAATATCTGAACGTATACCTGATAGGGTACATGTTCTTGTGGGAATGGAGCCAACAGGGGACAGGTTTACTCCACACATTCCGTAGTGTAATTTGGGAACCGTAGGCTATTTCCAGAGGTTGACCCTGTGTGATCCTTGCAAGTCCGCCCTGTAAAGGAAACTATGGGTAACTTTCTGTTCACTGGGAAAACGGTGTTCAATTATTACATATCTTTGGGTGAACATTCTACTTATGACGGCGAGAAGTATCAACTCACTGGAACAGATTATTCCTCGTTCCTCCCTGTCTAAATCTTGCTCAAATTCTTTCTTGCCATCTTCCTCCCCTGAAGTTCTTGACTGCTCACTGGATATAGTTCCAAGCTGTTCTCTGGCATCTCACCAGTGCAGTCCTTTCCATGTCAGCCTCAATCAGAACGATGGCAGATTGCTCAGAAAGTGGCTATCCAACAGTGTTTGTCTGCAGGAACACTATCTACTTTTCCTCTTGCTAACCAAGGGACAACTAAGCCACTGCTTACCATGCGCCTAGAATCATAGAATAGAATCACAGAATCCCTACAGTGCAGAAGGAGACCTGGTCTGGTCTACATGTGACTCCATGCCCACAGCAATGAGACTGACTCTTAACTGTGAATGTGGAAATCACTGTCCCAAAGTGTGGTGGATGCTGGAACAGTGAGTAAATTTAAGGAGGAGTCAGACAGGTTTTTAATTGGTAATGGGCTGAAGGGTTATGGGGTAAAGACAGGAAAATTGGGATGAGGAACACATCAGCCATGATCAAATCGATGGGCCGAATGGCCTGATTCTGCGATTATATCTTATGAAATAGCTTAGCAAGTCACTCAGTTCAAGGGCAATTAGGGATGGGCACCAACAATGCCAATATCTCTGAAAGAACAAGAAAAGCCAGCTTACAACATGTATGTTTCAAACTCAATTTCCCTCTGTTCCTCCAGCCATGAGTACTGTTACCAATATTTTGTGCACTCCCTCAGTTACAGCTTTTACACTGCTCACAGTCCTCCAAACACCATCCACTTCTTGTGATATGCTCTACACATTTCTCTTTCCATGCCTTGATTAAGAGATGAAAGACAAAGGCAAGGGGGTGCGGTGCTGGCACCTGCCAATGTGTGCACGCGATGCACTTACCTCCAGACTGGCCTGGAATGTACTTGTCATTATTTGATCATGTGGTCCAGAGCGGTACAACAAGGTCAGATGGACATAGAAGAACCCCAAGTACAGGATTACTGGGAGGACTAAAAGTGCAAACATTCTCGCCAGAACATGATAAAGCACTGTCACCTGAAAGAACAGAGGAGAGAAATTACAAGGTTTAAATCCAATGACAACCAAACCCTTCCTCCAACCTTCTCCAAAAAAATCAATTGATCAATTCAAAATACAGATAATGCATGAAAGCAAGGAAGCTTGTAAACAATGCAAGGGCACAGAATATGTACTGCTATTTCCATGTTCAGAGCCCTGCTTTAACCACTCATTCCTAATTCAGGCAATAAACAGACAATGCACATTAAAAAGGTACGAGTCAGGATTTGGAAATTTTAATAAGTTAAAAATAAAATAGACCGAGTCATGAGAATGAGCAACATCCTGTGACAAACTTAATGAGAACAACTGATATTGGTTAAAACTGAAATCCATTTGAACTTTGACAGTAGCACTTTCCCTCTATGTTTGGCAAGCTGTTACAATAGGATGTGGAAACATTGGAGAGAATGTAGAAAAGGTTTACCAGGATTTTGCCCTGGGGGCTGTGGAGGGTATTAGCTATGATGAGAGGTTGAATAAACTGGGATTATTCTCCCTGTAAAAACAGAGGCTGAGGGGTGACCTAATAGAAGTTTATAAAATTATGAGGGGTATTGATAGGGTGAATAGTTGGAAGCTTTTTCCCAGGGTGGAAATGACAATTACAAGGGGACACAAATTCAAGATAACGGGGGAGAGGTTCAGTAGAGATGTGGGGGGGGAGATTTTTACACAGACAGGACTTGGAATGCACTGCCAAGTGAGGTGGTTGAGGCAGCTATGTTAGCCACATTTAACACTTATCTTGATAGACACATGAACAGATGGGAAATAGAGGGATATAAGCGAATGGTTTAGATAGGTAAATGTGATTGGCACAGGCTTAGAGGACTCAAGGGCCTGTTCCTGTGCTGTACTGTTCTTTGTTCGATATCAAGTGGTGTTTCCCTGCACGCTACACTCCAGTGGCCAGTTTGAATGAGTTTCAAAACAAGTCATGAACTCAAAGTTCATACAGCTTTGTTTAAACTATCAGGATTTCAAGACCACTAGAGATACACTTCCCTAGAAACCAGAGGCAGGCGGCTATAACTGCAATCAGCATCTCAGGCAGACTTTCTGACATCTGCAGCCAAAGATATACAAGCAGTTACAACTGCTCTCTGATATGACAATTCCTATGTAGCATAGCGATTACATTAATGGATGAGTAATCCAGAAGCTTCGACTAATGATCCAGAAACAAGAATTTAAACACAACCACAGCTGCTAAAGAATTTAAATTGAGCTAATTAAATAAAAATCTGGAATAAAAGCTTTGTATCAGTAATGGAGGCTATGAAAACAGAGCATCCTAAAACAAGGTTTGGTTGGTTGATGTGGTTTAGGGAAGGAAAGCTATTGCTCTCATCTCATCAGGCCTACATGTGACTCTAAACACGTAGCAATGTGCTTGACTCTTAACTGCTCTCTAAAATGGTGAGGTAAACCACTCAATTGAATAGGCAATAAACACTGGCCTTGCTAGCAACCCCGACATTCCTGTATTTGCTATTTAGATTAGTTGCCCAAGGAGAACATATGACTACTCATGATTTTGATTTGATTAATTGTTGTCACATATTAACATACTGAAAAGTATTGCTTCTTGCGTGCTATGTGGACAAAGCATACTGTTAATAGAGAAGGGAAGGAGAGAGTGCAGAATGTAGTGTTACAGTCATAGCTAGGATGCAGAGCAAGATCAACTTAATGCAAGGTGAATGCATTCAAAAGTCTTGACAGCAGCAGGGAAGAAGCTGTTCTTGGTTAGTGACCTCAGACTTTTGTATCTTTTTCCTGACGGAAGAAGGTGGAAGACAGAATGCCTGGGATACAGGGGATCCTTAATTATGTTGGCTGTTTTGCCATGGCAGCAGGAAGTGTAGACAGAGTCAATGGATGGGTGGCTGGTTTGTGTGATGGATTGCATTACATTTACGATGTAGTGCAATCCATCACCAACATTTACAGTTCCTTGCAGTCTTGGGCAGAGCAGAAGCCATACAAAGCTGTAATACAACCAGTAGCAGCCAATATAGCAGCCAATCATCACAACTCTTGCTTCAGAAGTAAGGAACGTCTGCTAGGATCAATTAGTGCAGAATGTGTCACAGGATAAATGTTGTTGCTTGTGATTTTTCTGACTATGGAGGGAGGGAACCCCTTTGGGCGCAGCAAAGCAATTTAGTTGCATCAATTCCTCATCCTCAATTTATTTGAAATGCCCTATTTAGAGATGGCTTCATCCTCCAGCCTGGAACGATAAGCATTTTGCCTCTTTCAGTAACCTTATTTGAGGCAAACATTATAACTGCAAGTACAGCATGGACGTTGAAAGATGTCTAAAATAAACATCCTTTAATTGACCAGAGACTATACTCACGTTTGTTCATATTGCAGTTTGTGGGATCTTACTATGCACAAATTGACTACCATGTTTTTTATATTACAAAAGTGGTTATGCTTCCAAGACATAGTTCATTGGCCATAGAGCATTTTGGCATATTAAGATTGTAAAAGGCACGATAAAAATGCAAGGCTTTTCCTTTCCACTTTCTAACCCACCTCAGAGTGCTCTCTTATACAGTAATTAGATTCTGTGGCATTAATGGAAAATTACACTAGTATGAATATTATGTTATATACTACTTTGCTCACGTCATTATCCTCTGACTTACTATTGCAGTGCCACAGGCAAAGATGTGTATTCATGCTCCAAAACTGTTAAACCAAATTAATGTACTAAATAAAACCAAAGCTAAATTAAAATCAATAGCAGAAATATACCTACATTTGATAGTGTTGTATCCCCAATTATCTGCCAAGTATGTACTCCAGCAATAGCCAATAAAAGCAGGTAAGTGAACAAGCCCATATATTTGACCCTGTAAACACAACAAAGTAAAAGTCAACAGTGGAGCAATGTTCGGAAATCCAAAGTTTACTCTTTTAATTAGGCAAATAGCTGAAGACCCATTACTTAACACTTAATGAATTAGAATGAATCAGTATTTAACAGGCAGAAAACACTGCAATGCTCACATTCTTGGACACCTGAACTTGTCATCAATATCTTTTTGAAGAATCAAGATTTGATTTAATATTATCACATATATTAGTATACAGTGAAAAGTATTGTTTCTTGCGCACTATACAGACAAAGCGTACCATTCATAGAGAAAGAAACGAGAGAGTGCAAAATGTAGTGTTATAGTCATAGCTAGGGTGCAGAGAAAAATCAACTTAATGCAAGGAAGGTCCATTCAAAAGTCTGAAGGCAGTAGGGAAGAAGCTGTTCTTAAGTTGGTTAGTATGTGATCGTAGACTTTTGTATCTTCTTCCCGACGAAAGCAGGTGGAAGAGAAAATGTCCAGGGTGCGTGGAGTCCTTAATTATGCTGGCTGCTTTGACAAAGCAGCAGCAAGTGTAGGCAGAGTCAATGAATGGAGGCTGGTTTGCGTGATTGATTGGGCTGCATTCACAACCAAGCGAAGTAGAAATGAAAGTAGCCATATGTGCACAAAATGCCATTAACTCCTGGAAAGAATCAGTAATTAGATAAACCGCTCAGTGTAAAAATGAACCATATAGACAGAGATGCTCCCAGGTTAGAAAGCAGTCAAGATTGTTCTCACTGAAACAGAGCAGGTGAAGAGATTGGCCAAGAGGATGATGAGAGGTTTTGAAAGGATAAATAAGAGAAAAACTATTCCCTCAGGACAATGGATCAATAACCCAAGGTCATAGATTTAAAGTCATTGACAAAAAACCAAGAGGTGAGATTAAGTGAAATTAATTCATTCATGGGTTATTGCGATCTGGAATGCTATAGTTGAAAGCTTGGTGGAAGCTGATTCCATCAATAATTTTAGTAGGATAGTGGTTAGCATCACAACGTCACAGTGCCAGGGACCCGGGTTCGATTCCCGGCTTGGGTCACTGTCTGTGTGGAGTCTGCATGTTCTCCCGTGTCTCTGTGGGTTTCCTCCGAGTGCTTTGATTTCCTCCCGCACTCCAAAAGTGTGCAGGTTAGGTTGATTTAACATGGTAAATTATCTCTTAGTGTCAGGGGGACCAGCTAGGGTAAATACATGTGTTTATGGGGGTAGGCCCTGGGTGGAATTGTGGTCAGTGCAGACTCGATGGGCCAAGTGGCCTCGTTCTGCACTATAGGTAGGATTCAATGATTCGAAGGGAATTGGATAGATGCCGAAACCTTCCGGTTTATGGGCACAGGAGTGTGGAAAGAAGAACAACTGTTCTTTCAAAAAACTAGATTGGGCATGGCAGGTCAAATGGCCTCCTTTCGTGTTGCAGGCTTCTATTATTCTGGGACAAAATTCACATGACTTTATCAATAAGAGTCACCAGAAAGTGATCAGGAGTGGGAACTGGAGCTGGATCATCTTCTCACTTCCGACCTTGAGGAATACAGAAACTAATTCAGGACACCCAGTGTCACCTGGCTGAAAATTACTACTCACCATGGACTAAGTGGCAATCTTAGCATCTTCCTGGTTCTGGCAGCTCAGCAAGAACCTAGGTACACAAGTGCCCAAATCTCTATTCCTACTTCCTCAGTTGGCTCTCAACCAAGTTAAATTGGAGGGAAAATCCCGTAGGTTACACAAATACAGACTGAAGCATTGGAATAATTTTACCTTTTCAGGGAGATTACACCTAAGAACATTCATCCAGATGCCACTCTTTGTTCAGCTGGCAGATGACATGGCATCCTCAACACTGGTACCCTACAAGGCTGTGTTCTCAACCGCCTACTATATTCTTTGTACACCTATCATTGTGTGGCCAAATTCTCTTCCATTTCAATTTTCAAGTTTGCTGACAACACCATCATAGTGGGTTGGATCTCAAACAATGCTGAAACAGAGTACAGAAATGAGATATAGAGGATCTGATGAACTGGTGCAGCAACAATAATTTCTCCCTCAATGTCAACAAAATGAAGGAAATTGTCAATGACTTCAGCAAGTGTAAAGGAGAAGATGCCCCCGTCTGTATCAATGGAGACAAAGTAGGAAGGGTTGAGAGCTTTAGGTTTTTAGGTGTCCAGCTCACCAACAATCTATCCTGGTACCTCCATGCCAACACTATAGTTAAGAAAGCCCACCAACCTCTCTACTTTCTCAGAAGACTAAGAAAATTTGGCATGTCAGCTATGACTCTCACCAACTTTTACAGATGCACTGTAGAAAGCATTCTTTCTGGTTTTATCAGAGTTTGGTATGGCTCTGCTCTGCCCAAGACCGCAAAATCTACAAAAAGTCGTGAACGTAGCCCAATCTATTACACACACCAGCCTCCCATCCATTGATTCTGTCTATACTTCTCGCTGCCTTGCCAAAGCAGTCAGCATAATTAAGGACCCCACACGCCCCAGACACTCTCTTCCACCTTTTTCCTTAGGGAAAAAGTCTGAAGTCACATAGCAAACGACTCGAGAACAGCTTTTTCCCTGCTGCTGTCAGACGTTTGAATGGACCTACCTCACAATAAATTGATCTTTCTCTACACCCTATGACTGTAACACGACATTTTGCACTCTCTCATTTCCTTCTCTATGAATGGTGTACTTTGTCTTTTTAGCACACAAGAAACAATACTTTTCGCTGTATGTTAATACATGTGACGATAATAAATCAAATCAAAAGCTGTGGCACTGGAGGAGATGAGGTGCAGTTCTAATTTGAAAAATGCTTTCAGAAACTCACCCAACAGCAAGGGCACATGAAGTTCCCGTTAGGAAAAGCCAGAACCACCAACTCATTGAGAACAAACTGCAACAAACCACAATTGGCACGAGGAATTAACTTCTTTATCACATTCGTTCCAACATCCAGAATATGAAGACATCACTTGAAGGTTTTATCATACCTGCCTTTCTGCGTATTGTAGAATTTCAGATAAGACAGAACTGCCAACAGCACAAAGAAAATCAGAATGGATTCCAGGAGCATAAAGCGTGACTGGGTTATTAAGGAGTTCTCTGTTTCAAAAAGAGAAGAGGAAAGCTACAGCACTGGAACTAATCAAAATTATTACATGAATATGTTGCAGCTGACATCAATGCGATTAGAGCCATAGAATCCCTAGAGTGCAGGGAGGAGCCATCGGTCCATCGAGCCTGCCTTGACTCTCCAAAAGAGAATCCCACCCAGGCACTCCTCCCCTCTACTCTCTCACTGTAACCCTACACGTTTTTCACGGTTAATCCTCCAAATCTACACACCTCTGCAGTGTGGGAAGGAACCGCGGCACCCGATGGAAACTCACACAGGCACAGAGAATATACAAGCTCCACACAGTCACCAGAGGCTGGAGTTGAACCTGGGTCCCTGGCGCAGTGAGGCAGCAGTGCAAACCACTGTGCCACCCATATACAGAGATATAAATAGAAGTATTACAGAACAAAGAGGAACAGTAAAAGACCACGAGGCCCTTCAAGGCTACTCCGCCATTCAACATGATCCCATTTCATCTTCCGCCTCAGCCCCAGTTTCCTGCCCATTCCCCATATCCCTCAATTTACTGACACCAAACATTTATCTATAACCAGGAGAATGAGTAATTTCACATCTCAGTCATAGATGACAGATTCCTTATCCTAAGATGGTGTTCTCCTGCTCCAAATTGCCCACCAAGGACTGGAGAAGGGAGGGGGGCGGAAGGGAGGGGGCGACGGGGGTGAAGGTGGGAGAGATGGGATGGAGGGGGATGAAATGAGATGGAAGTCAAAGAACTACCACCTTTACAATTTGCACTTGTACTCTCCCCTCCACATGGCCTGCCTCAGGACAGAGTAAGAAAATGGTGCCATACACAAGGATGGAGACTGAAAGATCAAATCTCCAGACGAGGGTTGGTATTCTGAGATAACACTGACATCAGCGAATGAAGGGAAATGATAATCAAAATTAAGTCAGGAATGCTCTCTCCATTAAAAACTAAAATTATATGATGTGCTGTACCATTGTCTACACATAAAGTGGTTTCCTCACGTTATACTGAAGATTGAGTACAATGGTATACAGCTTCTTATTTCCAATATCAGACACTAATTACATATCCATATTCTACTCACTGTTATACGTGCTAAAAAAATTTCAACTTAAATACTGCGTTTCCTTTTGTAATTATTCTACTGCTTACCAAACATGACAAGAAGAGCAGCGATGAGAGCAGAGAAATAGGAATACTTGAGCTCTACTACAATCTGATATGCCAGTGAGATGCAGAGTGCACCAGCGAGAGCTGGGAGGAATCGCAGATTCCAAACAGGGACGTTCCCAGTGTATTCTGAGAAAAAGGAAATGTACAAATGTTACTGTCTCACAACAACATACCATTCCAACTGAGAAAAAAGGAAGATAATTGAACTTTCCCTCTCTTTGACTGACATTCAAGCTTCATGGACACACAATGGTTAGCACTGCTGCCTCACAGTGCTGAGGAACCGGGTTTAATTCCTGGCTTGGGTCACTGTCTATAGGAGACTTCACATTCTCCTAGTGTCTGCGCTGGTTTCCTCTGAGTGCTCTGGTTTTCTCCCACAAACCAAAAGACGTGATGATTAGGTGCACTGGCTATGCTAAATTCTCTCTCAATGTATCCGAACAGGCGCTGGAATGTGGCGACTAGGGGATTTACACAGTAACTGCTTTGCAGTGTTAATGTAAGCCTTCTTGTGACATTAATAAATAAAATAAACAACAGATTAGAAGAAACCATGGATACTGCTCATTCCACAGGTACTGGCTAAGATTTGACACTGGCTTTCATTGTGACTGGTTTGTCCTAGATGTTTTAAACAGGTCTGAGCAGAGCAATCAGAGAAGGGAGAATTCACATATTTACCAATTCCAAATCAGAGAAAAACTGAAAATGAAGCACCTTATTCAGTGCAAGATAAACTTCAATGGGTAAGGAAAAGTAAACAACAACAATTTGCATTAATATAGTCTATAGTGTAGTAAGATGTTCCAAAACATTTCACGGGAGTTTTAACAAAGTCTGACATTGAGCCGTGTAAAAGAAATTAGGATTAGGCACCTTTCATAGTGTCTTGGAGGAGGAAGAAACAGCAGTGGAAAGGCAGGGGTTTGAGGAGGGGATTCCAATGCCAAATGCCATGGTCGCTGAAGGCATGGTTGCGAATAGATGCAGTGACAACTGGAGATTTACTGGAGTGGAAGAGGCACTCAAGCAGGGAGAGTGTGTAATGGAGAAGGTGGCTGAGGAAAAGAGTTTTTGTGGGAACTAAAGACAATGACGAGCTATTTCCAATATTTAACTGGAGTAAATCTCTGGTCATTTAACATAGTAGATCAGACAAGCAAGGAGGTAAATCAGAGGTGCTAGTGGCTTTAAGAAGGGTAGCAGTGAGGCAGAGTTATGTGAGGTATAGCCCATACATCGATGCTAATGCTGTAATCAAATGATATCCCCAAGCAGCAGAATATATATGAGGGAGATCAGGGATAGATCCATATGGGATACCAGGAATAACGGTGCAGGAGCAGGAAAATATAGATGAATCTGCACCTTCAATTGGATAGATAGGAGAGGGATCAGGTTCTGATTTGGTATGTTTAATGTCAGGCCACCAAGCTGATTTTTTGATGTTCTTTAGCTGTGATTCACTCTTGGTAATTCACATCGGCTCAACCAATCAACTCAAGAACAGCTCTTTTCCTGCTGCTGTCAGGCTTTTGAATGGATTTACTTTGCATTAAGTTGATCTTTCTCTACACCCTAGCTATGACTATAACACTACATTCTGCATTCTCTCCTTTCCTTCTCTATGAACAGATTGCTTTGTCTGTATCACACGCAAGAAACAATACTTTTCATTGTATGTTAATACACGTGACAATAATAAACCAAATCAAATCGGAATTCCCCGTCCAGAGATCATTATTTCCCCAAACAGATGCAGTGGAAATCACATCCATGAAACCTGACATCTAGGACAAAGTAGTTGGCCCGATTGTGCCCTGGTCATTGGAGTGCCTTCTGTGTCATTATATACAAGCTACAGCATGCAGCAAATTGCTAAATTATTTTTGACAGAACTTACCTTCTTTGATCTCTGCCATATAGATGAAGAGCAACAATGCTTTAGGAACATGTCCCTGATGGGTATAAATCACTGCAAAATTGTCAGCAACTCTGACAAGAATTAACTTGAATGGGGAATAACCCAGCTATATCAACAGAAGATTACAGAAATGTCAACTCAATTAGTTGAGGGGTAGTGCTCAGGCTGGGAGAGGGGCTCCACTGATTAGTTAAACAATAATTTGATATTGAGGGGAGCGAAAGCCAGCTAGGCAATGACAGCCAGGTAGAACTGCATGATGGCTGAGTTGATTGAGATGGGGCTCTCATGAGGCAAAGCATAAAATGTGGCTAAAGATGGAGAAAAGTGGCATAGGCTCACAATGTCCTTTAAGATGTCCCTCAGAGGCAGCAAGATGGCACAGTGGTTATCATTGCTGCCTCACAGCGCCAGGGATCTGGGTTTGATTCCTGGCTTGGGTCACTCTCTGTGTGAAGTTTGCACATTCTCCCTGTGTCTATGTGGGTTTCCAACAGGTGCTCCGGTTTCCTCCCACAGCTCAAAGATGTGTAGATTAGGTGGATTGGCCATGTTAAAATTGCTCCTTAGTGCCAGATGGACTAGCTAGGGTAAATGCATGACGATAGGACTTGTGTGGGATTGTGGTCAGTGCAGACTTAATGGCCTCCTTCTGCACTGTAGGATTCTATCATCTATGATGTAAAAGACAGGTTAAGTAAGTTGACACAGAATCAGATTTATCAGCAAATAACCAAAATATGTCAATGACTGAACTAGTGCCCGTGTATGGTCATTATTCCAGTGCTCGCCCACAGATCACCAGGTTTAATTAATTTAATCTCAGTTTGCCACGGTACAAAATTTGACTTGTGATTTCAGAGTGCAGGTCTGCTACTATAATACTAGGTCCCTGCATCTTTAACAAGGTTAAATTAATCTGCTTTAGTGTAAAATGCCCTTAAAACACATCCTAGCAGCTGTTGATAAACATATATCGTCACTACATGCGAAAGCTCTAGAAACCCAAATAATTTATTTTAATCACGTGCTGGTTTATAGCTTGGCCTGAGGCTCATCACAACCTCAGCTTGAGAGCATTGTAGCATTGGTAAAATGTATGAGCAGTATAAACGTACCCAAATTTATTCTTTAAATGAGTTACATTGCCCACTTTCCAGAGCAACCAGAGAAATTATAAATACGATGGTTGCTTCAGTATGTTTTGTATAAGTCAAAGATTTTTAAAAATTCATTTGTGAGACATGGGCATATCTGGCTGGCCAGCATTTATTGCCTATTCCCTAGTTGTCCTTGAGAAGGTAGTGGTGAACTGCCTTCTTGAATCGCTGCATTCCCTGTGGTGTGACTTGACCCACAATGCCGTTAGAATGACTACAAACTTAACATTCCCAAGTGAGAGCAGATAGTACGTACGAATAGAACCCAAGGTCTTATCTGGAACCAGTAGGTGGCATGTGTACAACAAATACACATTCTTACGTTCTTTATTTTCACTTGTGTACAGAGTTAATTATCTTGGACCATCGCGTTACTGCTCACTTCCATGAGAATTAATACAATAGTGAAAAACACAAGTAACTCCTACCTGCACCAATACGGTTCCAAGCAAAGTTCCCATCAAAGCCACCGAAATATGCTGGAAGTGAAAAACCAAATACACTATTTAATAGCAACAAAGTTCTTTCCTAATTCCTCTGCAACCTTACTCTTTTAAAAATAGACAGGAAAGCAAAATCAAATTTCCTTAACGTAAGCAAAGCGGTCACAACCTCACCATGGCTGTAAAGAGACTCAATAACCAAACGCTAAGTTTTACTTTGTTTTCTGCTGACGATACTTATTACTTTTCCCACACTTATGTGCTGTCAATTATTATACTCCCATTACTTACCTGGTTATATATTACTGCTCTATAATTCTCTAAAAAGTGGCAACGCTGCCTTACAGTACATGACAATGGGTTATTTGATGAAGACCACCCAATCCTTTACATACCTGGGTACTTTCAGCAAGTGTCACTGGATGGCCATTAGGAGTTGAAACTTTGGTATATTTATTCTTCCAGACTACAGGAAAAACTGAAACACTCTGATATCACTAAAGCTAACTAACGCCTCTACTTTCTCACAAGATTAAGGAAATTTGGCAAGTTAGCTTTGACTCTCATCAACTTTTTACATAGAATGTATCCTTTCTGGTTGTATCTCAGCTTGATATGGTTCCTGTTCTGCCCAACAACACAAGGAACAACAAAAGGCATGAATGTAGCTCAATCCATCATGCAAACCAGCCTATTTGTGGACTCTGTCTACACTTGCTGCTGCCTTGGCAAAGCAGCCAGCATAATTGTGGACCCCGGGCATTCTCTCTTTCACCTTCTTTCTTCAAGAAAAAGGCACAAAGGCTGAGGTCACGTACTAACCAACTCAAGAACAGCTTCTTCCCTGCTGCTGTCAGACTTTTGAATGTAATTACTTTGCATTAAGTTGATCTTTCTCTACACCCCAGCTTTGACTGTAACACTACATTCTGCACTCTCTCCTTTCCTTCTCTATGAACTATATGCTTTGTCTGTATAGTGCACAAGAAACAATACTTTTCACTGTATGCTCATACATCTGACAATAATAAATCAAATTAAATATCACCTGCCAATATCGAAGGTTCCATTCCTCCAAGAACCTCAAATGTTTCACTATGTGTCCCATAATATCATTGCCTAGCCTCTATGTCACCTGTAATAATCTCACTAAGGCCAATTTTCCCTTTTTTACAAGATGAATAAAGCATCATTTTTGCGGCTACGGTACACTTAAGCCATGGAGTCCTTTGGCTTCTGGTCCAGGTACAGACGGCTGGCTTAAAGCTCATGCTGCTCCTTTATATTGGGCGAGTTTCCATTCGTTCAAGAGGAATTTATATTCCGCAAGGCCCATGGAAAGATCTACTGATAAAGTCCAATGGGTGTTGAAACATACTTTCCCTCCCACTTTAAGTCCATTCCTTTCCCTGCAACCCTGACACAGGACAGTCCTTTTTACCACTTGGTGATCAGCCTGAGGTTGGCTGAAGGTGCGACTGGATCTGGAGGCTTGAACTGAATTGGAGACTTTTGTTTTCGGAAGGAGTGGTGTAAAGTCACTTATACAGACCCTGCTTCAGTTGGGGCAGCAGTCTCCTCTGCTTCCATCTCAGAATCCGTGTCCTCATCACCTGGACAAACATATTGATGCAAGCACAGCAATGGCTGTTTTTTAAGCTAGCTCTGGCACGCTCATCTTTTAATCCTTCTTTATACTGATGCACAACCCATAATTCTTTGATCCTTACGTGAATGATCGGTGCTATTTTCCTGGAAGAATCTAGCTAAATTATGACAACGTGGAGCAAGGTCAAACAAGGAAAATTTTCATTTGATTGAGGCAGTCAGCAATGCTGGGATAGGTTTGCAGTGGTGGTTTCGCTGGTGAGCAGGCCTACACTTCAGTGGTGTTATAGGCATCGAGACGATGGCTACCATTGAGACTGAAACTGTGGATGACACTTTTGGCTCCCAAGCACAGATTAATGGTGCCACATTGTTGAATTGCAACATAACCTAAAGAGACTGAATGTCCTTTGTTAGGAGCTGTGGGTTTTACCAAAAAAAAAGACATGGTTCACACACACATTCAAACTAACAAGCTTCATTGAAAGCGATGCTCCCTGCACTGCACAGAGAACAAATTGAAAACAAAACAGCAGCCTGTGCAAAAATCCAAATGACATCACCAAAGTATGTGATCATCATTTAAAACAAACACACAACCCTGTAACAGAAGCTGAGAAAAGAATCCTGTTAATTGGAAGGACAGTTTCCTTTGTGGGAGCTCATCTTCAATTCTTGGAAATTCTGCTGCATGGTATGTTGAATATCCTGGCTGACTCGGGGAGTAGGGGCTAGAGGAGCATCCATGTGCCCAGTCTCCTAAAGGGAGCTGAGAATGAATTCCTGCCAAATTTGTTCCAATTTGAAAGTTGGGCATTTCAAGTTTGATAGAGCACACTGCATCGGGTCTTTCAAGGCTTGGAGTTGGTCAAAGACTCCAGTTCCTGGTCTTGTATTGTTTCGACATTGGTGTCCTTCAGGAAGGGCTAGAAGTGGTCAGAGATGACAAGTCTGTGCTATCCACTAGGATCTAAGTTTCCTTTTACCAGACGTTTTAGAATGATGACATGGGGGAGGTGTAAAAGCTTTGTTGAAACTCTAGATGGTCTTGAACATTAGTTGATAATACTCCCATGGCTTTGGACTTTAAGCTCCATGGATGGTTATATTGTTCTGCAGTTCATCATTAATCCTGAACTTTGTTCTGTGATTAGATTCATATCATGATACAATCTTTTATCCCGATAAGGGCATATGATATAGAAGCACTGAGGTGTTTGTCACCTGTCATCTTGTTGCACTGTGAAAATCAGGATTGTCCATTTTTTTCTCTTTAGTGGTATTCATCCACCAGCATGCTCAGACAATGGGACGAAGGGAGCCTTAGTTTAATGGGCATTACATTGGCATTCAATCTTGCTTTTGTTGTGTGGTATCAGGGGAGCAGGGCAGGTAAGGGGGTCTGCCCACACTGCTTTTGGCTCTGTGTCTAATTCTAGTTCTTGGGTTTCAATGTTTGCAATGTAGAGATATTTCCTTGTTTGGCAGTCTCCTTTCTGTTAGGGAGCATGCCGAGTTGCTTGTATGACAAGAGCCTTGTCCATTCTTTACCTTTTTCTTATGTACTGTAACCCCTGCATTTATTGATGCAAAATCCTGACAGCACAGGAGGAGGCCATTCGGCCTATCAAGTCTGCACCAATTCTCCGAAACAGCACCTTGCCCAGGTCCAACCACTATCTTAGCCCCCTAACTCTGCACATTTACAATGGCTAAGCCACCAAACCTAAACATCTTTGAACTGTGGGATGAAATCAGAGCACCCGGACAAAACCATGCAGACACAGGAAGAGTGTGCAAACTCTATACATACAGTCATCCAAAACCAGAATCCAAGCCTGTTCCTGGCGCTGTGAGGGTGCAGTGCTAACTACTGTGCCATATTTATGTTTATATTTTTTAGTATCTCTCACTTTATTTAAAGATGAGTAGCACCATAATAGGATGTTGTTAAGTGATTTGGTATGGAGGTGGTTGGTATGGCCTTATATCCTCATGATGGATGAGGAAATATCTTGTTAGGACAATTGATGTCATGCTTTTCTTTTATACTTTGTTATTTTGGGATTAAGGAATCCTTGCTTGTCTCCTATGAAGATACAAACAGATCATCTTCTCTGGAAAAAACTTGCTTCTTCTTCTGTTGTTGGCACCTCTGGCATGAAGAAAGAGAAATATATGCTGGCACACATCTGGACATAGTCAGCTAATCCTTGGATACCGAATCCTTCTTAGATTGGTCTTCTATATTTACTTACCTTCGCGGGTAGGAGCAGTGGTTCCTTGGTTACTTGGCTTGTGGAATGCATGGTGGCATATCATCCTGTTAAGAGTTTCTGTGATGAGGTGAATTGGATGCCATTTCATAGATAGTAGGACATATGAGGCATCTCAGGGGTCCCTTTGCTTTGTGCCATGTATAAAATGATGTCAGTATCTTTGGCCTGTTGGCCCTCATTCTAGTACATAGCTGATCCTAGTTTAGCTTGATTGAGCAGGTTAAGCCAATAGTAAGTGAGGTGGGTGGGCAGGGAGCTGGTCACTGTCCCAGCAAGATGTCCCCTTTTGGTGGTTTCTGGACTACTCTTCATCTTCAGACTTGGTTCTCTGGGAATCCTGTTAGCTGTGGAGCCTCAGAATGAACATAAGAACTTTGATGCAGCATTGTTAGTATTTTTTTGGTTGGAGATTAGACTGAATGTTGGTCGCCTCCTCAAAGTGGTCTTATATTGGGATTTCCAGACTGTCCTCCTTGTTAAGGCTTGGGCTCTTCTAAGGGGGGCAGTATCCTATTTCATAAGAGGTTCAGTTGTTCTGTTCCTAGTAGGCTTTTTGCTAAAATGTACACGGATGGACTCATCTGATATCTATTAACAAAGAACAAAAAACAAAACAGCACGGGAAACAGGCCCTTCGACCCAACAAGCCCGCACCACCACCCCGATGTTCCCACCTCTACCCGTGATCCCTGTCTATGTTTATAGATTGTTCTTCTCTCTCTGGGGTTTTCTTTCTTTATCTGGGTCTTGAGGTGCTGATACAGGCTCTGATTTGTTTAATTAATTCTAGTGGATTTCCCTATGCTTACTGGGGGGAGGAGAACTGTATCTCTCCCCTAGTTATCCCAGAGATTGGTCTCTTGACAATTTTTCTTCTCCTGATCAGTTGGGTTTCCTTGATGGTAAATGTTTTAAGTTTGTCGCTAACAGGAGGCCTCTGATATGGCTGAAAAGGAATGAGATCTGTTGTGTTGCGAATCTTGGCATAGTGCAAGGATCCTTGGCTTACTGGCTCATATTTAGGAAAATGTACATTGCCATACCACATCTTGTAGCAATGGTGGTATCCTAATCTTCCCCTTTTTTTGGAGTATCCTTTCATTGCTTGAAGGGCTTGGGATGCTGTTAGGTTCTGATTGGTTGTATTTTACTTAATAAGGAATCCCACATGTTGCATAGCTCTGTCTTTGTTATCCTGTGGAGGAAGCTGTTCATCATGGTATCAAGTGCTCATGCCTTGATCCAGTTATTTCCCATCTTTTCATGATTCATATGAAAGGAAATGCTGACTGCAATAATTAGAATGATCGATAATCTGAACTATTTGCGTCTTGTGGTAAAATGAAAAGTAGAAAACCCAGAATAAAAACATTTATTTAAAGAAGCTTCATGCCCTTAGAAGGGGCTAGTTGCAAACACGAGCTAACCATGGTAAGTGGTAAAAACTGACCTACACACTTAATGCTTTACAAAGTTTGTCGAACTGAGGCAAAGGTTAAAAGGATCTTTAAAAATTCTTTCGTGGGATGTGGACGTTGATGGCTGGGTCAGCATTTATTACCCATCCCTAATTGCCCTTGAGAAATAGGGGCAATAAACTGGATAGACTAAAATGCTCAGCCTTTATATTAACTAGTCATTAGATGAGGTTGCATTGTGGTATAAAAATAGATCAGGTTTCATCTTTAAGTCACAGCATTCTCGGCGGTTGAGGAGCCATGCGCAGATTGTACATGGCTGGACGCTTGCTCGAGGGCTTGAAACAGGATGTGTTGTTCTTTTGGATTGTCTGATGTTCTCAAGATGGTCAGAGCCTGGGAACTAGGCATGCCATCTTGTCACCAAATGCAAGATGGAAGATGGTCACTAGTCAATTTAATAAAGCTGTTTACATTAAAAGCCACTGTCCATGAATCACTGTTACCACAGAGGGAAATCTCCAACAACGGTCCAATATCTATCAGTTCATTTTCACAAACTATCACACACATTAAAAAACCTTAAAAGATGTGGCCAATAACAATAGTGAATTCAGCAATTATTCCAAAACTTTCCTCAAAGGCTGCTACCTTACATTAAATTGATACTTCTCTCCACCGTAAGTATGACTGTAACACTATATTCTGCACTTTCTCCTTTGCTTACCCCCGCCGCCGCCCAGGTACTCTACGTAAGGCATGTTTTGTCGGTATAGCACACAAGAAACAGTACTTTTGATGTATACAATGTGCGACAATAATAAATCAAATCACTTTCTTACCTCCAACAGCAAGAATCATGTGACCAAGTGGAGGTCCACTGTCATCAATAAAAAACATTTGCTTCATGTACAACGAAACAAACTGGCCATAATAAACTTCGTCAAACCTGGGGAGAGATTTTAGATGCCACAATCAGTGAATATCAAAGGAACAGGGACAGAACTGAGCTAAGTATAGCAAACAGCTTGTCTGATAAGTCTTCATGAGGAATCAAGATTAGGAGGTTACTTAATAGCAGAATGCAAAATTGCCGAAAACTGGCCCATTATATAGTCCAATAAAATGTCTCACAACACCAGGTCAAAGTCCAAAAGGTTTATTTGGAATCACGAGCTTTCAGAACACTGTTACTTCATCAGGTGACTTCATTGTAGTGTTACTGTTAACCTACTTGAGACAATAATAAATAAACTTAAACCCTTAAGGATGCCTAACTTGACACCTAGTGTTGTGGCTTCCTCACTTCATCAGAAGCAAATCACCACCTATTTTACAGTAATTTTTTCCATTGACAGAAGGATTGAGACCAAGGGACATGAATTTCAGTTGAATGGCAGAAGAAATGCCAGTAACAAGGAAAACTGTTTTTTTAACCCGACAAGTAGTTAGAATCTGGAACACATTGCCTGACAGTGTGATGGAGGTTCAATCTTGACTTCTTGAGAGTGCACAAGAATTCTAAAGCAAAGTTAAAAATTTATTTATTAATCATAAGTAAGGCTTACACAAACTCTTACACATTATACCGCAATGAAGTTACATGAAATTCCCCTGGTCGCCACACTCCGGTGCCTGTTGGGGTCAATGTACCTAACCGGCACATCTTTCAGATTGTGGGAGGAAACTGAAGCATCTGGAGAAATCCATGCAGACACGGCAAAAATGTGCAAACTCCACATACACAGTGACCCAAGCTGGGAATCAAAACCAGGTTGCTGGCACTGTGAGGCAGCAGTGTTAACCACTGTGCCGCCCCTGTGAAAGCCTTCATTCTTCAGTACATTATATCTACATCATTGGAGATAAAGTAGAAATGATCAACAGCTTCAAGATTTTAGATGTCCAGATCACGAACAACCTATCCTGGTCCTCCCATTCCGACACTATAATTAAAAAAGCCATCAATGCTTCTACTTTCTTACAAGACTAAAGAAATTTGGCATGTCCACTAGCACTCTCACCAACTTTTACAGATGCACCATAGAAAGCATTCTTTCTGGTTGAATCACAGCTTGGTATGGCTCTGCCCAAGACTGCAAGAAACTATAAACAGTTATGAACAAAGCCCAGTACATCACTCAAGCCAGCCTTTCACCCACTGACACTGACTAATTTTCCACTGCCTCAGAAAAGCAGCCAGCATAATTAAGGATCCACGCACTCTAGACATTCTCACAGCTTTTCCTTTGGGAAAAAGATAAACAGTCTGAGGTCACATACCAACCAACTCAAAAACAGCTTCTTTCCTGCTGCTATCAGACTTTTGAACGGACATACCTGGTATTAAATCTCTTTCTCTACACCCCAGCTATGACTGTTATACTACATTGTGCATCCTCTCCTTTCCTTCTCTATGAACAGTATGCTTCATCTGTGTAGTGTGCAGCATACAACATTTTTCACTATATACTAATACATGTGACAATAATAAATCAAATCAAAACATCCATTATTGTCAACACTGCATCTAATATTCAAATAATCTAATTGGTTAGTATGCATTTTACCCTTAAACAAAGGATGATGTTGGAGAAAAGTACTTGTCAACATTAACATCTTCTGCTAGACTTAAACTTGATGTTACAGGCTTATTAGAGTTTGATGGCATTGCTTCTGAGATCACCAAATCCTACTAACCCTTTTGCCAATACAAACTAACAGCACTCTAAGACAATCCATCATGTAAGCTATTCTATCAGAAATTCATTTCTTTTAGATCAGTAACTGTGTTCCTCTCTCCACAACATTTGGTTTGGAGAGATTTTGAGGAGTGCCGTAGAACCACAGAATTCCTACTGTGTGGAAGGAGGCCATTCAGCCTAATGTGTCTGCACTGATTCCCCAACAAAGCTGTATTCACTGAAGATCACACAGGCATTGTGGAGCGAGTACAGAGCTGACGGTAGCTGCATAAAATATTATGGAAACTTGAAAGAGCAGTTCAACATCAGGTGTGGATTCAGTTCTTGGTGTGCTAATGGGATGGCATGGTGCCAAAGTGGTTAGCACTGCTGCTTCACAGCAATAGGGATCCAGGTTCAATTCCAGCCTTAGGTCACTGCATGTGTGGAGTCTGTACATTCTCCCTGTGTCTGTGTGTATTTTGTCCTGATACTCTGGCTTTTTCCCACAGTCCAAAGATGTTCAGTTAGATTGATTTTCTTCCCTAAACGGCATTAGTGAACCTGGTGGGTTTATTCCGACAATCGACAATGGTTTCATGGTCATCAGTAGATTTTTAATTCCAGATTTTTTTTTATTGAATTCAAATTTGACTATTTGCCATGGCAGGATTTGAACCCAGGTCCCCAGAACATTAGTTGAGTTTCTGGATTAATAGTCTAGCGATAACACCACAAGGTCATTACCTCCCCATTTTATGATCTTTGGTTCAGTAACTGGATTGCTAAACACCAACAGCCTTGTCAACACGCTACTCTACTGTCCCACTGGCTTCCTTTTCCAGTGTTATGTCAGCAACTTTTCTTTTCTTCCTATCTTTGCTCTCCCTGAATTATGACTTAACCAGAAGTGTTAAGGTGATCAAAAGATTGAAGAATTCAATTTAAACCAATTCCGCCGACATGAGGTATTCTGCACGAAGAGATCTCAATGTTTTACATAGCTTCATGGCAATATAGCAACAGAAAGCAACTGGATCTGAAAACTGGAGATCATTTCAAACAAGCAGAAACACTTACACAACAGCTTTGGGGTACATCAGTCCCCACAATCTGCTTCCAATTCCCAGGGCTGTAAGAATGGTTAAAACCACATCAACATACACGGTGACAATGATCGGCATTTTCAGTATTCCCAGCATTTTAAATTGGTAGAGCTGGAAAAAAGATTCAATATTGTAAAGATTATTAGATAACAAGTTATTCAGTTGGATAAAAACATCGGTGATAAGGATGACAAGAAACCAGTGATAATGTTTCTGAACTGGTTAAACCAGATGCCAAGACTAATGATCCAGACATGAGCTCAAATACCACCACGGAAGTTGGGTGAATTTAAATGCAATTAATAAATCAGGAATAAAATGATAGTAATAATGATCATGAAACTATCAGACTGCAGTAAAATCCGCCAATAGGGTGACACGGTGGCAAAGTGGTTAGTACTGCTGCTTCACAACGCCAGGGATCTGGGTTTGATTCCTGGCTTGGGTCACTGTCTGCATGAAGTCTGCACATTCTCCTCATGTCTGCATAGGTTTGCTCCAGGTGTCCCAGCTTCCTCCCAGTTTGAAAGACGTGCTGGTTAGGGTGCATTGACTGTGCTAATTTCTCTCTCAGTGTATCCGAACAGGCACCAGAGTGTGGCGACTAGAGGATCTTCACAGTAACTTCATCGCAATATTAATGTAAACCTACTTGTGATACTAATAAATAAACTTTAAATTACTGTGGATGGTGGAATTTGAAACAAAAATAGAAAATGGTGGAAAGTTTGGGATGGCATAGTGACTAACACTGCTGCGTCACAGCTCCAGGGAGCTGGGTTCAATTCCTTCTTGGGTCATTGTCAGTGCACAGTTTGCACATTCTCCCCATCTGTGTGTGTTTCCTCCCACAACCCAAAGATGAGAGAGTTAGGTCGGTTGCCTATGCTAAATTGCCCCTTCGTGTCTCAAGATGCGTAGGTTAGGAGGGATTAGTGGAGTAAACGTGTAGGGTAACGGGGATACGGCCTAGGTAGGATTGTTGTTGGTGTAGACTCAATGGTCTGAATGGCCTTCTACACTGTAGGGTTTCTACGGTTTTATGATCTATGGGTCTGGCAGCATCCGTGGAGAGAAAACAGAGCAAACGTTTCAAGTTTGCATGACTCTGACAAAGAGTCTTGTGACTTCTTATGGACTCCAGGCCACAAAAACCTGATAGACTCTTAATTATCTTCTGAAATAACGGGGCAGTCAGTTGTATCAAACCATACGAGAAAGCACTGTGAGTGTGCCTACATCAGGTAGACAGCAGCTGGCCTTGCCAGCAACACTAACATTTCATGAACTAATAAAGCTTTTTTCAGTCAGAAAAGCTTATATCATCAAGCCCACCAATCCATAGTGCTACATTTCCAGCAACACTGAATCCCAACATTACTTTCATGATATTAACTCCTCACAGACCAGTAGTAAATCTATTCCACAACTAAACAACATGGCAGAATTCTTAGGCAACAATCTTACAGATGCAGCAGCATTTAAGCAGACGGAGTTCATGTTGTTTTTATTTATCCATGGGATGTGAGCATTACTAGCGAGGCCAATACTTATATTCACCCTAATTACCCTCGAGAAAAGGGTAACTGAAGATGCTCATGCACTGTTTTTTCAGGAATTTCAAAAGTCAGGCTGTGAGAATCTGATGTCAGATGATCTGTTCAATCTCTATGTGTGGTGCTTAGATATAATCGAGTTTAAAGTTTATTTATTAGCGTCACAAGTAGGTTTACATTAACACTGCAATGAAATTACTGGGAAAATCCCCTACTTACCCACTCCGGCGCCTATTCGGAGACGCTGAGAGTAGTTAGCACGGCCAATGCACTTATTCAGCATGTCATTCAGACTTTGAGGGGAAACCGGGGCATCCGGAGGAAACACTTGCAGAACAGACAGTGACCCAAACCAGTAACCAAATCCAGGTCACTGACCACCATCGCATATGGGCATTTCAGAGAGCAGTTGAGAGTCAACCATATCGCTGAGGATGTGGAGTCAGATCAACATCAGACCAGGTAAGGACGGTAGATTTCCTTCCCAAAAAGATATTAGTGAACCAGATGGAATGTTACAGTAATTACCTAGTGTATACTGGTTATTACCAAGATGAGATTTTAAATTTTGGAACATTTTAAATCACAACTAATTAAAAATTCACAAACAGCTGAATTTGATTTGAACTCATTGGGGAAGAGGGCACTTTGGTTCTCAAACCATGTTCCCAGTGAAAGGCAGGACCACCGCCCTCACCTCATAAGGTCCTTTTTGATGACCTACCCTCACCACCAGGTAAGGGCGCACAGATACCTCCCATCCCAAGTGAAGGCCCACTGACTCCAACCCCCCAAGTGAGGGCCCACTGACACCCTCCTCCCCAGTGAGGGCCCACTAACCACTTACTCCCGAGGGTCAACTGACCCACACGTCCCTGACTGAGGTCCCCACTGACCCTCCTGAGTGAGGGCCCCCCACACCACCACACCCCCCGCAGTGAGGGACAACTCCCGATCATCCCCCTCAAGCGAGGGACGCCCCCCCACTCCTCCTCCTCCCAAGCGAGGGACGCCCCCCCCCCCTCCTCCTCCCAAGCGAGGGACGTGCTCCTCCTGTCCCAAGCGAGGGACGCCACCTCCTCCTCCTCCCAAGTGAGGGACCCCCCCCTCCCAAGTGAGGGACCCACCCCCCCCTCCTCCTCCTCCCAAGTGAGGGACGCCCCCCCCCTCCTCCTCCCAAGTGAGGACGCCACCCCCCCCCCTCCTCCCAAGTGAGGGACGCCACCCCCCCCCCTCCCCTCCCAAGTGAGGGACGCCCCCCCCTCCTCCTCCTCCCAGTGAGGGACGCCACCCCCCCTCCTCCTCCTCCCAAGTGAGGGACGCCACCCCCCCCCCTCCTCCTCCCAAGTGAGGGACGCCACCCCCCCCCCTCCTCCTCCCAAGTGAGGGACGCCACCCCCACCCCCTCCTCCTCCCAAGTGAGGGACGCCACCCCCCCTCCTCCCCTCCAAGTGAGGGACCCCCCCCCCCCTCCTCCTCCCAAGTGAGGGACGCCACCCCCCCCTCCCTCCTCCCAAGTGAGGGACGCCACCCCCCCTCCTCCCTCTCAAGTGAGGGACGCCACCCCTCCCCCTCCTCCTCCCAAGTGAGGGACGCCACCCCCCCTCCTCCTCCTCCTCCCAAGTGAGGACGCCACCCCCCTCCTCTCCTCCTCCTCCCAAGTGAGGGACGCCACCCCCCTCCTCCTCCTCTCCCAAGTCCCTCCAAGTGAGGGACGCCACCCCCTCCTCCTCCCAAGTGAGGGACCTCCTCCCGACGTCACCCCCCCTCCTCCTCCCGTCACACCCCCTCCTCTCCCAAGTGAGGGACGTCACCCCCCTCCTCCTCCCAAGTGAGGGACGTCCCCCCCTCCTCCTCCCGCCCCCTCCTCCTCCCAAGTGAGGGACGTCCCCCCCCCCTCCTCCCAAGTGAGGGACGTCACCCCCCTCCTCCCACTCCCCCTCCCTCCCAAGTGAGGGACGTCCCCCCCCTCCTCCCAACCCCCCCTCCTCCTCCCAAGTGAGGACGTCCCCCCCCTCCTCCCCAAGTGAGGGACGTCCTCCTCCCAAGTGAGGGACGTCACCCCCCCTCCTCCTCCCATCACCCCCCCTCCTCCCCAAGTCCTCTCTCCTCCTCCCCCCTCCTCCTCCTCCTCCCCCCTCTCCGCTACCTCCTCCTCCCAAAAGTGAGGGACGCCCCCCCCCCTCCTTCTTCTCCTCCCAAGTGAGGGCCTCCTGAGCCTCCCCCCCCCGCCAGTGGGCCTCCCGAGCCCCCTCCCCCCAAGTGAGTGTCCCCCGCACCCCACGTCAAGTGAGTGATCACCGACACTCATCGCAAATGTGAGGGCCCCCCAACCCCGTCCCCCCCCCCAAAGTGAGCGACCTCCCCCCGCCCGTGAGAGCCCACCAACACCGCACCCCCACTGCCATCGGACAGCTCCGGGATGGTTGCTCGGTCTTTGACTCCCTGGCCCCTCACCCGGCTCTCCCGCCGCGGCCTCAGGCCGCCTCCTCTCCGGGCAGCAGCTCCCAAGCGACGCCGGCCTGGGGGGGCGGGGCCAGCGGCCGTGGAGGGCCTGCGTGATGACATCATCAGTCGCCCGTCTGCATGGCAACAGCGTCCACTGGCGCAACGTCAGCGAAGACACTGCACGCAGCCACAGCGCGCACAATTTGCATACCTGTAGCAACTGGTCTGAGAAGTACCGAGATCCCCTGTGGTAACAATAACCTGGAGAACAAATCTCCATTCAAAATAACCCAAGAGAGGGGCAAACCTCCATTAATACTCCAGGAGAAATATAAATCCCCATTGATAATAACCCTTGAAGCGAGAAATCTCGACTGATAACCCCAGGGAAGGGCAAATCCCAATGGATAATCCAGAGGGCCAAATTCCCATTGATAACCCAGAGTGGGGCAAATCCCAATAACCCAGAGAAATCCCTATTGATAACTGGGAAGGGACAAATCCCGATTGATAACCTTAGTGAGATGCAAATCCCATTGATAACCCAAAGAGGGTCAAATCCCCATTAATAACCTGAGAGGGGCAAATGACCATTGATAACCCTAGAGGGCTAACCCTCCATTTGGGGACAAATACCTATTAATGTACCTTTTAAAATACCTTTTGATGTATTGGTATACAATGAAAAGTATTTTTTCTTGACACTATACAGATGAAACATACCATTCATAAAGTACACAGGGATGGGGTTGGAGAATATAGTGTTGCAGTTACAAATATGGTGCAGAAAAACATCAACTTAATACAAGGTAGGTCCACTCAAAAGTCTTGACAGAAGCAGGGAAGAAACTGTTCTTGAGTCAGTTGGTACGGGACCTCAGACTTCTGTATCTTTTCCCAACGGAAGAAGGTGGAAGAGTACGTCTGGGATGCGTGGGATCCTTAGTTACGTTGGCTGCTCTTTCGAGGCAGTGGGAAATGTAGACACATGTGAACAAATGATGGAAGGCTGGTTTGCATGATGGACTGGGCTACCTTTGATGACAATAATCCAGGATTGTAGGTTGGAAAATGGTAAATGTGTGGAATTACAGTATCGGGAGGGGAAAATGCTCTTTTGGAGGGTCAGTGAGGACCAGATGACCTCCCTTCCGCATTGTAGGGATTCTATTAGTTTGACTGTCATCGGCACAGTTCACTTCTGATTAGGTCAGCGATTCATCTTTAAGACTTACTGCAACTTTTCTGATATTTCTATTAATGACTGTGACCAACAGCTTGCTTGACCCTCAGGTATGTTCCCACAGTAGGGAGTTTGAGTCCCCAGTGTGGAAGCAGTAAATGCCCACATGCTAATCTGCTCCTCAAGCTTGCCTGAGAGTGTTTCCTTTAGAACCCTTTCATGCCTTGCCATTTGCTTTCCGTGACAACACATCTGCCGACTCCCGCAATATTGGAGGGGTGAGTGTGCCAGGCTAAAAGTTCATCTAGGGCAGCGAATACCCTGGGAGGGGTGAGGTTGAGAGGTTTTATAAAAGTGTTCAAAATCACAAGCGATCTAAAAAGAGTAGACAAGAAAAATCTAAGGGGCAGCACAGTGAGGTTAGTACTGCTGCCTTACAGCATCAGGAATGTGGGTTCAATTCCAGCCTTGGGTCACTTCTGTGCAGAGTCTGCAAGTTCTCCCCGAGTCTGCGTGTTTCCTCCCTCTGGGTGTTCCAATTTCCTCCTATAGTCTGAAAGACGTGCTGGTTAGATGTATTGGCCATGCTAAATTCTCCCTCAGTGTACCCGAACAAGCATCGGAATGTAGCTTCATTGCAGTAACACTAAGTTTAAGTGTTACACTAAAATAGATTTTTTAAAAAGGTTTTTCTAAAGGCAAGAACAAATGACACAAGGAATAATGTTTTTACAAGCTGAATGGTTAGAATCTGGAATTCACAATGTGAGTGAACAGCGAATGCAGATCAAACTTTCAAAACTGAGCACCTTAAGAAAGAAAACATGTGTGGCTAGAGGACAAGGGGTTGCAGGGGATGGGGGGAGGGCTGATTTGCTTTTGTATAAAGTTTTCATGGGCACAATGGGTCAAACGTCCTCTTTCTGTGCTGAAACCATTCCAAATTCCATATCCAAAGTCCTACTTTTCAACTTCCAAGTTTTGCTTCAGAAATTGTCCAAACCACCTGCCTTGCCCCAAAAGACAATGGGCAAAGCCACTAAGGCTCTGTACCCTAAAGTTCTGTCCCAAAACCCCTCAGTTTTGCTTCAAATCTTCCTTCATATAGAGCTGACCATTGACCTCCTCCCTTTTGTCTGTGAAGTACTGTGGGACCATTTGATCAAGTTACCATCACTGTAACAAATCGAAAAGACTGCGCCTGATATTTACGATGTTTGCTAAAATTTTAATCAAACACACCGGAAGGAAAAAAGATAACACTTTATTTGGTCATGTGAAAAAAGCATCAGCTGCTTTATTTAAATAAACCAGATCCTTTCATATGGAAAGAGCTATTACAAATCACATATTTGAAAGGATAAACAATAGGTACCGAACTGTAAACCAGAGGCCAGCACACGCTCAACCAGTTCAAGCCTCATTAATAAATAACTCCTCAGTGTACACATCATATCCACTGTCTATCCTTTCAAATATCAAATCTACACGAAAAAACAAGAAAGATAAGGCCAAAAGACTAATATGCACGTTTCTGGTTATAAACAAACAAAAATGATCATGGCAAATGTCTATAAAGTAACTCTTTCAGAGCTTCTAACTCTTACTGGAATAGAAGTCAAACTTTATTTAAAAAATTATATAAAAGGATATAGGGCTGGGGATCAGAACATTCGCAAGATATATACTCAAAAACACACTGGGAAAGCATAGACGGCTTAAAAATGTCTCTGCTCCCCATCCCATAACAAGTTTTGATATGAATTTGATTAATCTCGTAATAAACATAAAAGGCATCAACTATAATACACGTCTTCATCTCAGGCTGAACAAATTTCTTGGAAACGAAATAAAAACTCATTCAACTGACAAAGGGAAGATAGATGTTCAGCACCCCAATAGAGGCATACTGGACAATGCTGAAAGAGAACCTGCATTAATTAAAATCATGCCGAATGTGTGCGTTGCCAAGGATTTAACAGTAAAATGCAGGCTGCCTGAGGGAATGTCTTGCTCGAATCTCAGAAACTGGACTCTGAAAACATCCCTGGATATTCTTTCTCAAATCGGAAACTGACACACCCATCTCTTGTCTGACAATAACTCTTGTTAACTGAGCCACTGTACATTACAAAATAAAAAAAACAATTAAAAACACGTCAATAAACTATAGAATGCTGTACAATATTTAAGTTACATGCTTGGAAGCAAGGAACTCAATCAGAACACTTTGTAACAGATTAGTTAAGGGAGATACAAGCCAACAGGTTTCTGAAAACGTGCACGTGTCTTTTGGCCCCACCATTACACAGAGTTGTCAGACAATATATAAATAATTGATCACTTGAAACATACCTTTTGCTGGCATATTTCTGCACATCAGTACATATTAAATAATGTAGTGTTCAGAAGAGACCATTGATTCGGAGGAAGAACTCATCAGTGGGACAGATTCACTGATTGCACGAGCGCTCTGAGCAATGCATTACGGGGATATCTATTATAGCAAAACCATCGCTTTTTAAAGAGGAATTCTATTTTTTAAAATGCAAAAGGAATCTGTTTTCTTTTTACTTAATCTGCCCGCCATGTTGAATCTGGGGTGAATTATTCCGGCCCAAACAAAAAAGTGAGGAGCAAGCCACAGGTTCCCTGTCTATAATGACACCAGACAGAAGCACAAGGGTGGCAGCCGTGTTAAGGGTGGGGGAGGCACAGAGACAGAGAGACTCGCCCACTTCTGGCATGGTTTCAACGCGATCACGCACGGCGGTGATTAGGGTTTCAGTGGTAGAAGCCCAGAGACTGAGTCTCAAGCACGGTATCACAGATCTCTTCATAGTACTGTACAAGAACTTGTGGAAAACTCCCAACTGAAATAAATGGATTAAAATGTCAATGGCACACAACAACAAAACAAGACAAGCAACTGGATGGTCAAGGATACAAGTTCCAGAGCTGCCTTCCACCTTGGGAATGCACCTCATTCTACACATTGCACTGATTCTCAGCAAGGAAAACAGAAAAGAGAAATAACAAACAAATCCTCAGATTACAAACATATCTTGTGCCAGTTGAGCACAGAGCATTACCAGAGCCATCACAGAGAGCTTTACAGAGACCACCTTATGCCCCTGACCCGTTCCCCATTAAAACTCGCAATGCCAAAAAGAATATTTTGCCAGAACACAGATGGCACAATTTCCGAGCTTCCAGTTAGCTGCACAGATGAAGAGCACCATCATGCATTGCTACTTTCTGAAGCTACAGAGGGAAAATAGTGACAGTCCCATTTCTCAGGCCAAGGTCTCGTGTTTCTATGAAAATAGAGGTGCCTTTAAGAAGAATCAATACGCTAATTAACAAAATTCTGTCACATAATTTACAGGGTTGTATTTGACAAGAGCAGCAGTATTAACAGCTCAGGTTCTTGGGGATTTTGTTGTCCCCAATTTCAAATGTTAAGAGACTTATTCTTTTTGATGGTGCTTGAATAATCAAGTTCAAAGCAAAAACTGAGTCAACAGTTCTAATGAAACAACTAAGACCTTGGCCCCTCCAGCTATCTATACTGATTAATCCTGCCACAATTAATTTCAGCTTGTGATTGTCAAAGTAAATAACTTCATTGAGAAAAGAGATTACATTTTAGGTTCAAAAATTAACATCTACAGGGGCAGGCTAGAGTTAAAATACGTGTGTGTACAACACTGAATTTGAGTTTTGTTGAAATAAGGGAAAGATACAAGAGACTCCATTCCATTCTTCCTCTCTCAACTAAGACTAGTTCAGTATCAAAATGGTGACACTTATAACAGAAGCCCTGTAACTTGGATTCAAGAACAGAAAGGTTTTAAAACTTTTCCACATTTCTTTCTGGACTCTCCCACCTACATGATTCACTATCTCCTGTCAAACCCTCTTCCCAATTCTCCATTTAATTACATACAAGTAGAAAACTCTAAACCCATCATCTGCAGACTGTACGTAAATGACCCTCAGTGCTATGGCCTTGTAAAACATTGATCTACACTGTTGGGATTCTTTACCAATGTATCCAACAATGTTAGGAGTCACTAAGGCTATACCATCATTAAATAGTTGAGATGGATTTTCTTCATTGGTCCTCAAGTTAAGATCAAGGACAATTGCAAAATGACAGCTTAGATCTCACAAGATGACTTCAGTGACCCTCTTGATTAAATCCTGCTATTTTGTTTCCCAAATTTTATAACTATAATTAAATATATAAAAATTATAACTCATCACAACACTGGGAAAAAAAACAATTGTAGTTCCCACTGAAGGAAAAATATTAATAGTTCTGCCAATTCTATGTCATACCTACTACCTGCACCCAACAACTTGGACCTAATCTCTGTCACACTTGAAATCGAGGGACTCAGTTCAGTCTGGAGAACATCTACAGGACCTATGCAGAGCTCAACGTGACCCCATTTTTAGTTGTATGCATCAAGGTACCTTGGAAATCCTTCTCCTGACAGCTAACCTTTCAACAAAGACACTGGTCTGGGACTTCATTAACAGTACTCAGGATCAGTTACTGGCAGCAAGAATGTTACTGAAATGGGGCCTGGACACAATTGCAGTGCAGGCAGGGGCCAGGTGGAATGTGCCACACAAATGACCATCACACAGTCAGTGTTAACTCCAGCAACACTGTTGAGCAGACTAGCTTGTACCAAAATAACTGATGGCTGCAAATAAGCAGAATTAATTCCTTCCCACCACATCTGATCTTCACAACAGAGGGCAAATGTCAACACAGGTCATTTAACAGAATGTCCACTGTGGAACTTAAATCCTTGGATTCCAAATCACATTTGAGATTCAGTCTTTTGCTGACAAATGGAGGACAAAATTCATGTTGCATGTGTGCTTGAGAACTATGTACAGTGGAGTGTAGAAATCTAAATACCAAAGATAAGGATAGTTCACCCTTAACAGGACTATCTGCAGTAGCCCATTAATACTGATGTTAAAGTTGCTAAGTTATTGCAGGTGCCCAGAACTACATATGCACATTTATTTATTGTATTTATCCACATGCACTATACAAGTTATGACTGAAAAGCATGGTACTACCTTCAACAAATGATTTTCTATTCCTTATTTGGTGTCATGCCGCTCCAAGAAAGGATTCTCACTTTGCAAAGTGTCTCTTCTCAAGGGTAGCAATCACAGTAATCCTGTGCTGGATTAGAACCATTTGTATTTTGCACTTACAAGCCAACTGCTGACGTAAAATGGTTTCATTGTCTATTCTGGAAATACAGCCACTACCCCATAACTCATTTCTACTTATTCCAGGCAAAGTGAAGTAAAGCCTAAATAGTTAACAATCTCAAGGGACAGAATGATAATTTTCCAAATTTGCAACATTTTGAAATTAAAGTTTGTATTATTGGTATGTAATGTTGATGCAGCATCACAATGTTGTAACCTTAATTCCTTATGCACTTCTCACTTACTAAGTAAATAAACAGCAAAATACCGTGCAATGAAATGATCTATTGTGAGAGCTTCCATTTTGCAAAGTTAAAATTCTGCCATGACTGTAATACTGTTTAATATCATGTGCTGCACTCTTCAACATGTGATTCTTTCCAAAGCTGCTATGGTGGGAGTTTTGCCGTCAGTAATTATGAAGTTCACAAGTTGAAACGTGCTCAATCCTGAATACCTTTACTTTCAGCACAGCATGCCTGAAACAAGCAGAAATGGATCATCGAGTGGCAATGTGCAGCTGTATCTACCTGCAGGGATGCCATAGAAATATATTACATATTCCATTGTATCTTTGATTTTTGTCCCCCATTCATAAAATAACCGGCCACTCGAAGTTAGGTGGTGCACCATGTTCTGATGCAGTGATGTCAAGTGCACCATACCGTATAAGGAAGGAAAACAACACAACATGCCAAAAATCAGAACTTGTACAACCGTTCTATACAGCCAGACTGCACCGTTTCAAAAGGACACACTCTTGCCTAAGTGGGTGGAAATCCTGAATTCAACTGTGGCTATCGAATTGAGAGTTATTCGCCAATGAGAAGTACAAAAACCTCCAGAGTTCACATTACCTTGCGCTGGTATCCACTTAACTGTCTGCTTTGTCAAGATTGAGCAGCAAATGAAACATCAATTTAACAAAAAAAGAAATGAAGGTCTAGCATTCCAGAAATCCCGAGTCCTTTCTGATTTTTACATATAGATATATATCATTTTTTTAAACTGCAGGGGATCCTTATGCTTCCCCCATCTTCTGCTTTAATGCCATGGTGCTCAAATGGTCCAGTTCAGACAGCTCTCTCCTGTGTCACAGCTTCAGTGGCTGGGTCCTGAATATTCGGTACATTTAAGGTGGAGCTTTCTTCTCCGTGTTCAGCAATAGCAGTGCCTGACTCCATTTTCTGCCCAAGGTTAGCAAGTTTTCCCTGTTGATGCTGTTCAAAGAACTTCTGGGTCAACTGCAGTACCTCTGCCCTCTGTTTAGCCTTTGAAAATAAATTTAAAAGGCTTTTAGTATTATAAGTATGTTCAGTTCATAATAGGATCGTCAGAGATTTGGCTTTGAAGACATTTTTTCTTTGGAATCACGCACTTTTAAATCTGGCCATTTTACACAATGTCAGGCGAAGACACAAAGTATCCGAATAAAAGCAAATTACTGCGGATGCTGGAATCTGAAGCCAAAACAGAAAATCTCAGCAGGTCTGGCAGCATCTGTAAGTAGAGAGAAGAGCTGACATTTTGAGTCCACATGATCCTTCTTTACACAAAGGGTTGTAAGTCTGTGGAATTCTCTGCCCACTGAAGCAGTTGAGGCTACCTCACTGAATGTTTTTAAGGCTACCTCACTGAATGTTTTTAAGGCTACCTCACTGAATGTTTTTAAGGCTAGGATAGATAAATTTTTGAACAGTAAAGGAATTAAGGGTTATGGTGAGTGAGCGGGTAAGTGCAACTGAGTCCACAAAAAGATCAGTCATGATCTAACTGAATTGGGGGAGCAGGTTCGAGAAGCCAGATGGCTTACTTCTGCTCCTAGTCCTTATGTCCTAAGTCAAAGCTTTACAGATGCTGTCAGCCTGGCTGAGATTTTCCAGCATTTTCTCTTTTGGATATATAATTGTTCTTTTGGTTCACAGTAGCTAAAAGACATCTAGAATTTATTACAGTCTGGTTTGTTCAAGTAGAGAATCTTCAGCTTACCAAAGCCGATCGTGGACAGTTTTCTACTGCACAGTATAACTGAGAACAACTTGCGGAGGTACTATTTTATTTTAATCTGATAAACTGCAAACATTTCTCAATATCTACAAGAGAATACTCTATCTTTCGTCCCTCCCCATCCTCAATTTACTCCATTTTCCACTCAGGAAGCTGGGTGACTTGAGATTTAGGTTAAACATTCCTGCATCAGGAAGAAGCAAATTTCACAGGGGAAGTATTTACCATGCCCCATTTATCACATCCATACTGCAGCATTTAGGTCACACACCTCAATTTATCAGCAGTAATATGCAAACATTTATCTGCCAGGGACGGAGCAAGACTGCAATCAGCAGAAGAATGAGAAAGAGCTGGTTTTAGGGAAATTGTAGATGGGGGTGAAAAACAAAACATGTCTGGAGTCTGTAATATTTACGTTTGCTCACCTTGAGATCCTCTTCTCCTCCCCTTTCAGCGTTGCAAGCTCGAATTGTGGGGGCAGAATTTTCTCGACCGGAGCTGTGCATTCGAGGTGGACGTACTGTGATGGGGGGTGCAATGGGGCCTTTGTTCATCTGCATTACGGGACGCTGAATTGGAGTAGGATAGGTTCCGACATTGGGAGGTCTCATGTGCATTATCATGTTGCCTTGGGGTGGGGGTGGCATCTGAGTAAAATGAAGAGGGAGGGAGGGATGCGGGAAAGAAATTAATGCTTTTTAATAACTGACGAGCAGCATTAATAGTTTACAAGTCTCATCTTTGTCTGTCCATAAAACACATCTACTAGTGATTGCTGCTCACAAATGAATAATGTTAACTGTACTGTCAGTATAAATCACAATTCTACTGATAGAAATTACCAACTGTACAGTTACAACCAAGGAATACATTCAGGCCACCGAGTCTTTGCTGGGTCATAAAAAGAAGTTTAGTCCCAATATCTAGCCCTTCCCCATTAAATAATTTTTTTTTTCAAAATAGTTACACATTTCCCCATCCACTTCCATCATCCTTTTAGGAAGTGTGTCTTAGATCACAAAAACTCACCGCAAAAACAATTTCCTCATATAGCCTTTGGTTCTTTTACCAATCATCTTAAATCTGTGCCCTTTGGTTACTGATCGTTCTGCCTTTGGAAAATCTCTTCTTGTTTACTTCTCAAAGCCCCACATGATTTTAAATACCTGAACTGAAACTTCCCTTATCTTCTGTGTTCCCAGGAGGATAATTCCAGCTCCTACTGTCTCTCCAGTAACTACCTGGAACTAATTTTGTAAATCGCTACTGCTGATACTCCAAGGACTTGACATCCTTCCTAAACTATGCAGACTTGTCACGTGTCAGCCTCACTTAAATTTAGATTTTGCCACTGCAAGAACTCCAAATTGTTGCTGAACACCTTGACATTTTGCCATTTCAAACAATTCCCCCCTCAGGGACAGCAAGATGACACAGTGATTAGCATTGCTGCCTCACAGTGTCAGGAACATGGGTTCAATTCCCAGCTTGGGTCACTGTCTGTGACAAGTATGCATGTCCTCCTTTATGTCCTCTGGGTGCTCCGGTTTCCTCCCATAATCTGAAAGACGTGCTAGTTAGGTGCATTGACCCAAAGAAGCACTGGAGTATGGCAATTAAGAGAATTGTAGTGTTAATGTCAGCCTTACTTGTGATTAATAAATAAATAAGTTTTTAAACTGCACTCTTATCTACCTGGGCTAGCTTCCTATTCAAACTTGTTAAGGACTGCTTTTTTACAGTCCAATATCTTTACCATTGACTGTTCCTTCTCTTTTCCAGTTTTTAATGTTTAATCTAATTACTATGCAGCTATCATTTCAAAGAACAAAGAAAGAACAAAGAACAAAAAACAGCACAGGAAACAGGCCCTTCGGCTCAACGAGCCTGCACCGCCACCCCAATGTTCCCACATCTACCCGTGATCCCTGTCTATGTTTATAGATCTATGGATTAAAAACCAAATTGGAGACAATTTAGGGAGAATTTGTTTTGCCAATTAGCCTAAGAGCACATCTTTGGGATGTGGGAGGAAACCGGAGCTCCCGGAGAAACCCCACGCAAGCACAGGGAGAACGTGCAAACTCCCACAGACACAGGCCCAAATCCATGTATCTGCACAGCACAGCGATAGTCACTGAGCTGTTGTGTTGCCCATCAAATGGTCCAGGTCAAGCATGCACTAACGACGTGAAGCACTAGGATGCTCTCAAAAAAAAATCCAAGAGCAGCCCTCTTACGACCCATCGCGTGTATGCCCCTTGTTAGACAAGGCAGACCAAAGTACCTGTAGGATGAAAACAAGTACATTAATACCATCATCTATTTACACACTTCTCAGGGACTCCCAATGCTCATGATCCCTATTTTAAATCAGTTTTCTATACCCCTCCATTCCCATTCTGTTCATGTGCCCATCTAAGTATTTCTTAAATAACTCCAGAGTACCTGCCTCCACCACTTTACTTGGCAGCGCATTCCACACCCCCACCACTCTCTGTGTGAAAAAACTCCCTCTAGCATCCAAATTATATCTTACTCTCCTCACCCTGACCCTGTGACCCCTCGTGCTATTTGAGTTCATCCTAGGAAAAAGCTTAACCCTGATTACTCTATCTATACCCCTCATAATCTTGTACACCTCTATTAGATCTCCTCTAAGTCTACATCTTTCTCAGGAAAACAGTCCCAATTTGCCTAACCTCTCCTCATAACTCAGACCTTCCACACCAGGCAGCATCCTGGTAAACTTCCTCTGCCCTCTCTCCAGAGTCTCCACGTCCTTCCGGTATTTCCTAGATGTTTTCTTATTTTTATCTACTTGATTTACTTCCAAGAAGTATATTTCAGCATTATTTTCTTCTTTGTTGAGCCACAGAATCTATCATTCAGTTCTGAACACGAGAAATTTCGCCACCATTAATTCTACCACAGTCTATCTTTGCATAAATAAATCACCCACAGTTTCTATGTGCTTCTTGAATGTGTCTACAGATCCTTACGTCCCATCTCCTTTCCACTGTTTCATGATCTATAATAGGCACTCAATGGTATTATTGTTTCTGTTCTGTTCTATCATTCTAACAAAATAAACTTAGCCTTTTCACCGCCTGCCATAATGTCCTTAAACTCTCACTCTGTATAAATTCATTGCGTTGTAACAGTTTAAAGTAGGGCATAAAATTTATTTATTAATAACAAGTAGATTTACATTACAATGAAGTTATTGTCAAAATCCCCTAGTCACCACGCTCCAGCGCTTGTTCAGGTACAGAGGGAAAATTCAGCATGGCCAATGTACCTAAACTGCACATCTTTGGATTGTGGTAGGAACTGGAGCACCAAGAGGAAACCCAGGCAGACACAGGGAGAATGTGCGAACTCCACACAGGTAGCAACCCAAGCCAGGAATCGAACCCAGGTTCCTGACGCTGTGAAGCAGCAGTGCTAACCACTGTGCCACCCCAAATGTCCTTAAATTATTACTTAATCTCTGCAATAAGAATTGTACAGTTCACAGTTCTATCCTTGTCTGAGTTTCATCTTCAGAAATACATTTTTCTCATATACCCATCATAATGTGGGTCCAGCCCACCAATTTTATTCAGAATTCTTTTTTAAACTTTTTAATTCAAACTGCTGCCAACCAGGGATACAATGACAGACCTGCTGAGCATAATGGCCTTGGATGGTTCCTGGTATATTCAAGCCCATTGTGTTAGCAGCTGATCCGGGTCCAGAGGGCTTCCCATTTGGGCTTGTACAGCTGGGTCTAGAATGAAGCACAAACAGGAATCGTGACACATAGAGCACATTTCACAGATGGCTGACAGTTCTGAACTCTTACCACCTTTGTTAAATTTAATCACATTATGTACAAGACAATTGCATAGTTTAATGAATTACAAATTTATTAACCCTGTGTGGATGCCATCTGTTCTTTACTTGATCAGGTTACACCAACTTTGGTCTTGTCAGTGGCCAATTATTCTCTCCCCTGAATGATGTTAAGCTCTTAGATACAATTTGTGCCATTTTTTAAATTTAAATAACCATGAACATATGCAGATTCAGGACTTGAACTCATCAATAAGATACCATGGCCAAGATTCATCACTCCAGATAGCCTTTCACAAGGTTCAAATGCATCTCTCTTTTTTCTGTAGATCTTAAATTTATTTTAACTTTATGCATGGAACCATTAATTGGCCTTGCGTTTACTGCGTACATTTTAATGTTGATCCTGACAAGTCCCATTTAAATTATTACCCAATTTTAAAATCAAATTTTCTTTGCATTTTTAAAAAAGCACAAAAAACCCTCTCCCTGAAGGAAAGTCTTGGTTACCTGAAGAGATTTGGGACAGGACCTCCAGACATGCCAGAGGAAACCTGCTTGTTGTCTGCAAACTGAAATGCTTTCAGGTCCATCTGGGGAATCTGAAAAAAGACATTTTTAAAAGACTTTAAAATGAAGCTTCCATTTCTGGCTTCATATTTCTATAAGTGTACCATCATGTAGTTTTGGTAATTCGAAAGCATACAAGGTTGTCATTCAGTCCATCCTACCTGTGATCTCCCAGTGCTAACCCAACACTGGAGATATCCACTGCTTTGGTGTCTGCTGGGAGCTTCTAATCATTTTTTAAAATCCTCAAATATAACAAGAGACTTTTCTTCAACAGTCACTTACAGAAAAACACTATGTCAACAGGCCATTTGGCCCAACTATTCATCATTGGCATTTACGTATCATGCTATAATGACTGCCTTTCTCTCATATCCTTCCTTTCATATCATTCATTCTATTTTCTTTCAGCATCTGTCCAAGCTATTGAGCAACACACAGTTTTTACCTCATTCTCTAACTCTGAATTTGAATTCCTCAGCCTTACAACCATCAGTGCCACAATATTTTCCCTGTTTTAACTTGCTTATTGTTCATCTTGTGCCTCTGGAACCTCTGTTCTAGGCCCCACAGTCCCTAAGAAAAATACTTTGCTTTCACAGACTATATTTTTAAAAGGTTTTCCATCATATTACTTTCCAATCTGACTGTTGTTATGATAAAGCCACATATGTTTGTGTCATCTTTCATATTTATGTTTCCAGTTGGCAACACCCTAGTGATGAGCACAATCGCCAAATATGAAGGCTATGCTAAAGCACGAAGCTTAATCTGCAGTGCCTTCGATGAAAAGTCCCAAGCCACTTCACTGATGTCCTACAGTTACATCTCAGTTCACGGCTCACTCTTATCATTGTAATCTGCATGTTGCGTGGTAAAATTTAACAGTTATTTATCTTTTCTTCACAGTTTTGTCACTGTAAATTCTGCCCTGTGAACTTGAATCAAAGTACTTCCAAACTGACTGAGCCTCATTGCCATCCGCGCCGAGCCCGTTCCCATCCGCGCCGAGCCCTTTCCCATCCGCACGCCCGAGCCCTTTCCCTTTCCCATCCGCGCCGAGCCCTTTCCCTTTCCCATCCGCGCCGAGCCCTTTCCCTTTCCATCCGCGCAGCCCTTTCCCACCGACCGAGCCCTTTCCCTTCCCATCCGCACCGAGCCCTTTCCCATCCGACCAGCCTTTCCTTCCACCCCCGCCCTTTCCTCCGCCGAGCCCTTTCCCTTTCCCATCCGCACCGAGCCCTTTCCCTTTCCCATCCGCACCGAGCCCTTTCCCTTCCCTCCGCCCGAGCCCTTCCTTTCCCATCCGCACCCGAGCCCTTTCCCTTCCCATCCGCACCGAGCCCTTTCCCTTTCCCATCGCACCGAGCCCTTCCCTTCCCCTCCGACGAGCCCTTTCCCTTTCCCACATCCGCGAGCCCTTTCCCTTTCCCATCCGCCCGAGCCCTTTCCCTTCCCATCCGCACCGAGCCCTTCCATTTCCCATCCCACCAGCCTCCCTTTCCCCTCCGCCCCCGAGCCCTTTCCCTTTCCATCCGCACCGAGCCCTTTCCCTTCCGCCACCGAGCCCTTGTCCTCCGCACCGAGCCCTTTCCCTTTCCCATCCGCGCCGAGCCCTTTCCCTTTCCCATCCGCGCCGAGCCCTTTCCCTTTCCCATCCGCGCCGAGCCCTTTCCCTTTCCCATCCGCGCCGAGCCCTTTCCCTTTCCCATCCGCGCCGAGCCCTTTCCCTTTCCCATCCGCGCCGAGCCCTTTCCCTTTCCCATCCGCGCCGAGCCCTTTCCCTTTCCCATCCGCGCCGAGCCCTTTCCCTTCCCCACCCTCGCCGAGCCCTTTCCCTTCCCCACCCTCGCCGAGCCCTTTCCCTTCCCCACCCTCGCCGAGCCCTTTCCCTTCCCCACCCTAACCGAGCCCTTTCCCTTTCCCACCCTCACCGAGCCCTTTCCCTTTACCATCCACACCGAGCACCCCCTTGCCCCACCCTCCACCGAGCCTTTCCCTTAATTCGCGTTCTATGTCACTAGTTTGTTTTTTCAAAATGGAATAGCATCCAAATTTCTTGACTTAACACAAATCCAGCAAGGAGGAATAGGGTTTTTAGCTAATACATATCGTCAGAGCAAGTGGTGGCCTGAATTAAAGAGAAGGGAAGGCCTCACAAATACCCACTTCCTCCATGGTGAGCCAGGCCCGAAGTGTGTCCCCAGCATGCTCCCTCATGCTCATACGCGTTGCGCTGCTAGGTAATTAATGCTGTCTGAGTGTTCATTTCTGATATCCTCCTTGGTGGTGAAGGTGTCAGGTTGACGCTTGTGTAGAACTCAGTAGAGCCAAAGTTATAAGTCAGAAATATCCCTACTCGAAACGTTGGCTTCCGCACCGTAGCCCTTTTCCCTTTCCCATACCGCAACCGAGCCTTTCCCTTGCCCCTCCGCACCGATCCCTTTCCCTTTCCCACCGCACCGAGTCCTTTCCCTTTCCCTTCCGCACCGAGCCCTTTCCCTTTCCCATCCGCACCGAGCCCTTTCCCTTTCCCATCCGCACCGAGCCCTTTCCCTTTGTGTAATGAAAGCGGCTATTTCTTGAAAATGAAGATTTCTCAGCTCACACTCACTGACACCCATTTCTGTCACTTTCTAACCCAATTCATCTGGTCTTCTAAAGAATTAATTAGACTTCCTATTCTGGTATCATTTTGCAAATTTCTTTGAGGCCTAAATTCAAATCATTAATACATAATCAATGCAATACATTCCACATTTTAATAACATTCTTAAGAAGGTTGAGGCACAAATGTAAAGGAGCTTTGCTGCAGTTGTACAGGGCCTTAGTGAGACCACACCTGGAATACTGTGTACAGATTTAGTCTCTATGTTCCTAAGGAAGGATATACTCGTCTTAGAGAGGATGCAATGAAGGTTCACTGGACTGATTCCTGGAATGAGAAGGCTTTCCTACAAAGAAGAGTTGAGCAGAATGGGTCTCTGCACTCCAAAATCTAAAGGAATGAGAGATGATTTATTGAGACTGTAAAAATTTGAGCAGATTTGGCAGGGTAGATGCTGAGAGGCTGTTGCCTCTGACCAAAGGATCTAGAAGTAAGGGGCTTAGTCCCAGGATAGGACCAACCTTTTGGGACTGAGATAAAGAGGATTTTCTTCACTCAGAGGTTGTGAACGTTTGGAATTCTCTACCCCAAGTGACAGTGGATGCTCAATTGATGAGTATATTCAAGGCTGGGACTGATACATCATTGGACTTTAAGAAATAAAGGATCTAGGGATCAAGCAGGGAACTGTTGAGTTTGTGAATCAGACATGATCTTATTAAGTGGAACAGAAAGCTTGAGGGGTCTCTATGGTCTATTCCTATTCCTTGTTATGTAATAATCTCTTAAAACTTTTTCACTTTCTTTCTACTGTTTCCTGCCTCTGAAAAGCTCTGATAAAGATGCTCTATAAATGGGAATTTCTGGTGTTGACATTCTAATGTTCTGAGCAGAAAAAATGTTTCAAATCCTTTCCAAACTTTGAATGCGCCATTCGGATTCATTTTTTCCATTTTAATAAGTTGTATTTATATATTATTTATATTGCCTTCAAAGTAGGAAAGCAATCCAAGATGCACAGAGGTGTAACAGATGAAAATTGACTAGGTAAAGCAGATATGGGGAGGGAACTAAAATCTTGATTAGAATTAGAGCTTTGAGCCTAGACAGCTGTGGACAGCAGCACAAAAGTTGGGTCATAGGGAGCATGGGATGTACAAAAGACCAGAATTGGGGGAACACAACTTTTTTTTGGCAGGTCACTGGGCTCAAGGAGATTATAAGAAATAGGGGGGAGTGGGGCCATGAAGGAATTTAGAAACGAGGATAAGAAATTTAAATTAAAGGCTTTGCAGGCCAGAATTTGATGTAGGTCAGTCTGATAGGCGAGTAGGACTGCCAGAGTTTTAAAAACACTTGACAGCCAATGACATTTTCTGAAGTGTGGTTATTGTTGTAATGTTGAAATTAGATTCACTTAACATGATCCGTCCTTTTTCAAATTTGCCTCCAAGAAACCCACATCCAAATTATTCCTCCAGCGTTCTTCCTTCTAATGGCAGGAGGCTAACTAAGCTTAACCCTTTCAAAACAGGTGTAACATACACCACGCTCCAACTTATTGGTTCAATTGCTGCTAACAACATGTTTGAGATTACGGTTGGTTAACTTAAGTTTAGGGGTTGAAAGAGTTGGAGAGAAAGGGATTAAAGGGACATGGGCAAGAACGCAGGATTAGGATCAGAGTTTACAGGGATGATAAACACCAACAAGGACTGGACTGTGGTGTCATTTCTACATATTTAATAGATCTATTTATCTGTCTCAAAATTAAGCCAATTGATCTGACCTCTCTGCCAGTGGGTAGAATAGGAGGCTGGGATCCTGGTGGCAACAGCCTTCTGGTCCCACCAACATTCAAGTTCTGTGCTTGGGGAAGCTGGATGGATTGAGTTAACGCAATCAGTTGCTGCTGGCCTGAGCCAAACCTAGGCAGAGACAGCTGAGATCCAGGCATAGACATGGTCACCTGCACAAGTAGGAGATATAATGAAGATAGTTTAATATGTGAATCAAACTGTACCAATGTCAACTGCACAATATATACATCATATTCAACAGCTTTATGACTATGTGATGCATCGTGAAAGTATACCAGTGATATAACTAAAGTGTGAAGGGAAGCTGCAAACTGTCATCTGCTACAATTGTACCATCCAGTAGTCATATCATAGTTAGACAAAGCATTTTCAGTGACTATTAATTTTCAGACATGAAGAGAAAAGTATTTATTTAGGTACCTCCTTAAGAATTGAAAACTGATTATCGTGAGGGCCCAAAGGCGAGAATTTGAGGGATGATAACATAAGATAGGCTTGTATTCCCTGGAATATAGAAGGTAGGGGGAATAGGTTTTTTGAATTTTGAAAGGGATTGAGGGTAAATAGGGAGAAACATTTTCTGTTGATCCAGGACAAAGTGCCAACATCTCAAAATCAGAGCCAGGTCATTCAAGAAAGAAGGAAGAAACTTTATCACATAAAGAGTAGTATAGGTATGAAGCTCTCCAAAAAAAGCAGCAGATTTTAACTGAATTAATCAATCATTGATAGACAAGGGTCTCAAAGGATGCAAGTCAAGGCAGGTGGATAGAGTTAAGATGCAAATCAGCCATGATCTCAATGAATAGTGGCATAGGTTTGAGGAGCAAATGGACTATCTCCTGTCTGTAAGCTGAATTTTCTCTTGCTTAATAAATCTATCATGGCCTATTAACTACCAGAATTATTATATGAATTAGACTCAGGTCTGCCACCTGGGAATCATTCTGAAAATGTAGGGAATTGCATGGATACATTTCATTTTATCGATCTAATTCTGTTATAATTTTTCTACTCCGTGCTTCTACTTTTCATTAACTTCTCTACCATGTGACATTTCCCAAAGTGTGCCAATTCTGCACTTTCCTGTCACAATCTTCCAACTACATTCTTTGCAGGTTCCATTCTTCTATTTCCATCCAACTCACAATGACTACTCATCCTATGTGAATATTTTGTAAATCTGAATCAAGTCCTAACCACAAATCCTGAGCCAAAACCATCCCAGAAGAATTGCTTGGCCAAAACTCAGATTTTCCATTAGAAAATAACCAACAAGAACTGGAGTGGCCATCAGCTTCACACATCATTCAAAGTAAGATCATGCTGATCCTCGACCTCAGTTCTACTTTCCCACTCTAGCCCCATAAACTTGGACTCTCTTAGTGCCCAAAAATCTATGAATCTGAATCTTAAATATAGTCAATAATTCACATCTCATTCCAAATGCCTTCTCTTGAGAACTCAATCCCTAGTTTTGATCTTTCCGGCCAGGGAAACAGCATCCCAGCATTTATTGCATCAAGCCCCCTAACAATTTCATACATTTCAATGAGATCACCTCTCATTCTTCTAAAACCAAGAGATTGCAGGTCTAGTCTACTCAGTCTCGCATCAGACAATCCTGCCTCCACAGGAATCAATCTAATAAACTTTCATTGCCTCTCTTTGAAAGGAAGTACATCCTTCCTTTGGTGACGAGGCTACAACTGCACACAATTTATGCATGTTTTACACCAATAACCAGTTTAATTCAATGAAAAGGCCACTAAAATATTTAATACTACATTATAAAGTAAATGAGTAGCATGTAATGATAATATGCATCAATAAATATTCACAATAAATATAAAATGTTGAAATCAAACCCGTAACAGATTATAAGTAACAACTCCAGGTGAGTTTCTTTTTAAGATCCACAGATTTCTATTGATATAAAATTTTTAGTAAGCAGCAGTTGTAAGTATTTCCTGAACCTGTATTAGCTGTGAGTCCATGATCTGTGAAGTGGTGAGTCCAGGCTGGTTCAGCTGGCTTTCGTACATGAGAGGTTGGTTTCCACCAATTGCTTGGTAATGGGAGCCTGGCTGTGGTTTTACCAGATCAGAGGCCGGAACAGCTGGGAACGCCGTATATGGAGTTTTCAGAGGAGCTCCTGAGAGGACCATTGTGGATGGCTGAGACAGACTGGGATGCATGTATACTTGTGATCTGTGAAAATATCAACTTGGAATTAACTGAAATCATCTCTCAACGTGCATAAGAAAAAAACAACTGACTGAAACCTTCAATAAATCAAATACTTAAATATCTTGATATTACACTTTCCAAAATAATTTATTTATCAGCTTACATTAGGCTTACATTAACACTGCAGTGACGTTACTGTGAAAATCCCCTAGCTGCCACACTCCAGCATCTGTTCAGGCACACTGACAGAGAATTTAACACGGCCAATGTGCATAACCAACGTATCATTTGGACTTTGGGTGGAAACCGGAGCACCTGCAGGAAACCCACACAGACACGGGGAGAATGTGCAGATTCCGCACAAGCTGTTGGAGGGGATTCTTAGAGATAGGATGTCCAGGCACTTAGAGCTTTGCGATCTGATTAGGGATACGCAGCATGGATTTGTTCAGGGGAGCTCGTCCCTTATAAATCTGGTAGAATTTTTTGAGGAGGTGACGAAAACAATCGACGAAGGGCAAGCCGTTGATGTCGTCTATATGGATTTTAGTAAGGCGTTTGATAAAGTCCCTCATGGGAGGTTAGTTGAGAAGGTCAAGGCTCGTGGGATACAAGGAAAGGTAGCTAGATGGATAAGTAACTGGCTTGGTAATAGGAGACAGAGAGTAATAATGGAAGGGTGTTTTTCTAGCTGGAGGTGGGTCACTAGTGATGTGCCGCAGGGCTCGGTACTGGGACCTCTTCTATTTGTAATATATATAAATGACTTGGAAGAGGGAGTAAGTGGAGTGATCAGCAAGTTTGCAGACGATACAAAGATGGCTAGCCTTGCAGATAGTGAGGAGCACTGTCAGGCGATGCAGCAGGACATACATAGGCTGGTAGCTTGGGCAGATAGATGGCAGATGGAATTTAATCCTGATAAATGCAAGGTGATGCATTTCGGGAGAAGGAATGTAGTGGGGAGGTATATGATAAAGGGTAGACCTATTAGGAGTATAGAAACACAGAGGGATCTGGGGGTGCAGGTGAACAAGTCTCTGAAGGTGGCAGAGCAAGTGGAGAAGATTGTAAAGAAAGCATATAGTATGCTAGCCTTTATAGGAAGAGGTATAGAGTACAAGAGCTGGCCTTTAATGTTGCAGTTGTATAAAACGTTGGTTAGACCTCATTTGGAATACTGCGTCCAGTTCTGGTTGCCTTACTACCGGAAGAACGTGGAGAGTCTGGAGAGAGTGCAGAGGAGGTTTACCAGGATGCTGCTTGGTATGCAAGGTCTGAGTTACGAGGAGAGGGTAGGCAAATTGGGACTGTTTTCCTTAGAAAGACATAGACTTAGAGGAGATCTAATTAGAGGTGTACAAGATTATGAGGGGTATAGATAGAGTAAACAAGGTTAAGCTTTTTCCTAGGATGGACTCGAATAGCACAAGGGGTCATGGGCTCAGGGTGAGGGGAGTAAGGTATAATTTGGATGTTGGAGGGAGTTTTTTCACACAGAGAGTGGTGGGGGTGTGGAATGCGCTGCCAAGTGGTGGAGGCAGGTACTGTGGAGTTATTTAAGAAATACTTAGATGGGCACATGAACACAATGGGAATGGAGAGGTATAGAAAATTGATTTAAAATAGGGATCATGAGCCTTGGGAGTCCCTGGGAAGTGTGTAAATAGATGATGATATGGATGTACTTGTTTTTATCCTACAGGTGCTTTGGTCCACCTTGTTGTCTAACAAGGGGCGTACATACGATGGGTGGTGAGAGGATTTTCTTTTTCGAGAGTATCCTAGTGCTTCACGTCATTAGTGTACGCTTGACCTGGACCATTTGATGGGCAACACGACAGTTCAGTGACTATCGCTGTGCTGTGCAGATACATGGATTTGTGCCTGTGTCTGTGGGAGTTTGCGCATTCTCCCTGTGCTTGCGTGGGTTTTCTCCGGGTGCTCCGGTTTCCTCCCACATCCCAAAGATGTGCTCTTAGGCTAATTGGCAAAACAAATTCTCCCTAAATTGTCTCAAATTTGGTTTTTAATCCATAGATTTATAAACATAGACAGGGATCATGGGTAGAAGTGGGAACATCGGAGTGGCGGTGCGGGCTCATTGGGCCGAAGGGCCTGTTTCCCGTGCTGTTTTTGTTCTTTGTTCTTGACAGTGACCCAAGCTGGGAATCAAACCCGGGTCCCTTGCACTGTGAGCCAGCAGTGCTAACCACTGTGCCACAGTGAAATGGTGATAAAATCAATTAGAAGCCAACTCTAAAGCATTCTAAAAACTCACAAAAATTAGATAAAAGATGAAGCAGGTTAAAACTTGATCCAACTTTTATTTTGTAAGAAAATTAAATATTGCTCATGGAAATTTACCGAGCAGATAAAAAAATACAGTATTTTACACTTGTCATTACGAAACCGAATAACTGGAGCCTTAGCAATTCCCAGTTGTGCTGAAATGCTATGCCTGGTACCTGAATGGCTGCATTGAACCGAACATTTCCTGGGACTGAGAGACAGGCAGTCCGTTCCGCAATCCAAGAGGCGCCTGGGCTTGTAAAGATGTGTGCATGGGAATTGGAATCTGATGCGCTGCAGCAGCCTGAAGAAAGGAGAGATAAGTAAGCAGCTGAGATAACAAACATCTAAGTCCTCTGCAGCCCTCCTCCTAAAGTCTCATTACATTCCTTTACACTATAAGTACTGATATCTGTCATTTTATACTGTGCCTCACTAATATTCATTAGTCAGTTATATCTCAATACTGCCAGTGTTTCTGAACAACGGCACATTCATGCTAGTGCAGCAGGTGTTGGCACACTACTCTGCGTTACTGGAAAGTTTTTCAAAACTGAAGCTGGAATTACGGAGGGAATAGATAAGATAGAAGTAGGAAGTTGTTTCCACAGGCAGATGAAACCAAAACTAGGGGGCATGGCCTCAAAATAAGGGGCAGCAGATTTAGGACTGAGTTGAGGTGGAACTTCTTTACCCAAAGGATTGTGAATCTGTGGAATTCCCTGTCCAGTGAAGCAGTTGAGACTACCTTGCTGAATGTTTTCCAGGCAAGGATAGATAAATTTTTGAACAGTAAAGCAATTAAGAGTTGCAGTGAGAGGGCAGGCAAGGGGAGTTGAGTCCATGAAAAGATCAGTCAAGATCCTATTGAATGGCAGAGCAGGCTCGAGGGGCCAGATGGCCAACGCTGCTCCTCGTTCTTATAAGTCCAAGATACTTTCATATAAAAGTGCAATGAAAATGTCACCATTACCTGAGAGAGTCCAGCCTGAAAACCTTGTTGTTGTGGAATCGATTGGGGAAGGAGTCGGGTCTGACTGGCAAACACATGACCATCCATGTAGAGAGGAGGAATATGGCTCCCTGCAAAAATACACAAAATGTTTTTCCTCCTTGTAGTGTGTAGCTTACCCAGGGTCAATCAAGGAACACAAAGCAAAAAGACGTTTTCTTAAAACCGGGGTTTGTCTTTCTGGGAGAGAATATGAAGTTCTCACTCCCCACGAACAGAAGATTCTTCTACACAAAGCTCAGCCAATAAAGGATTTTCATTTATATATCAAGTTATGAAGTAAACGATGCATTCCTCTGCAGTCTGGTTTGCAGACTTTACAAATATAATGTGAAAGTTTATACTGCACACCAGAAAATGGGAATCATAAATCCTGGGAGTAAGTAGACATCTGCTGAATACATTTAGCAGTTTTCTTAAACAAAGCAGAAATAGCTATTTTAAGTGTACATGTTTAACGAGTAGATTTTTTCCTTATCATCCAACGTAATTAGTCGCTGACATGCAAGCTTAGGTTGCGCACGCGGTGGGGTGGGGGGTGGGGTGGTCGGTTGATTGGAATCCAAGGTGCCACTTGAGTAAACTAATGAAACATATTCTAACAGAATAAGCACATCCATCATTCCCACCCCGTTTCCCCCTCCTCCCCAAATGATTATCAATTGAATTATTGGGATCCCTGCCCAAACTGTCTAAGTCAAAGGTAACCAAAACCCAGCCACTGATCCCAAATGGCCCAGATCAAGATGTCACATACCTGGCAAAGACACCGAAGGTGCAACTGACACCATGGGCATGGGCGGCACAGATGAACACCCAATTGAGCTGTAGCCTACTCCACTAGGTGGTCCTGTGTTGCATGGGGTTTGTGTACTGGTGCTACTGCTGCCAGGAGAACTCTGTTCAGTAACACTGGGAGAATTTTCCCAAGCCTTGCGGGCAGACTCCATCTAATCAAATAAAGAAAAGTTCATTGATGCTGAGTGAGAGCAAAACAGCAAAGCAGCTTTCTTCCAAATACCACAACCGATCCACATATTAATTAATCAGGTATCGACTAGTCCAAATCAGGCAGCTTCAAAAAAATAAAGGTTGCCTACTAAATGGACAGCTTGATTAGCTCACCAGGCAAGAACATGCTAAGTTTCAATCACTCGTCTAGTGGAACTGAAAGTGACCCATTTGAATCCTGTAGTGGGAAGTTAGCTACAAGCCAACAATTCTCATTCATACAAAAGATGATAATGGTTAAGCGCTATACAAGGAAATCAATCATTCTTAAAATCCGTACAGTTAAAAACTGACAAAGGCATCTGTTAAAAAATAGAGCTTTGCAGCACAAACATTCCAACTTGGCATCTTATTAATTCAGCATAGTTAATTAAGACCCTGTAAAAATTCACTGAAAAATGTGAAACTTTTGATTTAAAAACACAAGAAATTGGAGTTGGCCAGACACCACTCAAGCGTGCACTGCCATTCAATGAGATCATGGCTGAGTTTTACCTCAACTCCACTTTTTCCTGACCTACACCATATCTCTTGACTCACCCAATATCCAAAAATCTATCAATCAATCTCGGTCTTGAGCCTAGTAAATGACAAAGCATCCAGAACCCTCTGTGGCAGAAAATTCCAAAGATTCACAACCCTCCAAGTGAAAAAAGTTCTTCTCATCTTTGTGCTAAATAGCAGACAACTTATCCTTAGATGGTTGTGTCTAGTTTTAGATTCTCCAGGCAGGATAAACAGCCTGTCAGCTTGCATGGCATGAAACCCTCTAAGAATTTTACATATTTCAATAAGATCATATCTCATTCTTCTAAATGTACAGAATATAAGTCAATTCCACTCAATCTCCAAAGGATTCCTACAGCGCAGAGAGAGGCCATTCAGTCCTCAAGTCTGCACTCACTCTCCGACAGAGCATCTTACCAACACCCATCCCCTTTCTTAGCCCTGTAATCCTATACATTTACCCAGTTAATCCTCCTAACTTACACATCTAGGGACACTAATTTATCATGAAGAATCCACTTAACACACATATCTTCTGACTGTGGAAGGAAACCAGAACACCCGGAGGACACAGTGGGGCTGGAATATGTGCAAACTCAACACAGACAGTGACTGGAGGCTGAAAGTGATCACGAGTCTCTGGCACCGTGAGCCAGCAGTACTGACCACTGTGCCACCGTGTCGTCCCTCTCGCCTCATAAGATGGCCCTTTCGTTCCAGGAATCGACTGAGTGAACATTTGATACACTCTGTCTAAGGCCTTAAGAAAAGAGGTCCAACTTATATACAGTACATGGGAGTGATTTCAAAATCCCACATAATTGCAGCAAGACTTCTAACTCTTTCATTCCACTTGCTTGCAACAAAGGCCAAGATAATATTTGGCTTCCTAATTACTTGTTGTACCTAAATGCTAACATCTTGTGATGTGTGTACAAGAACCCTAAATTTCTTCAAATAGAATAATGGGACATGATCTTAAATGTAGATCTAAGCCATTAGGTGGTGATATCAGGCAGTACTTCTTCACAGAAAAAACAGTGGAAATCTGGAACTCAACTCAATTGAAAATGTCAACATTCAGATGATTTCTGTTAGGCAAAGGGGACTAAGGTTTACAGAAACAAGGGTGGTAGATGGAATTTAGTACATGATCTAATTGTGATGTGGAAATATCCGCATTGGACTAAGGGGGGCACATTTAAAAAGTCTCACAACACCAGGTTAAAGTCCAACAGGTTTATTTTGGAGCACTACCCTTTCATCAGGTGAAACTCGGACTTTTCTCCTCGGGACAGAGATGGTTAAGGGAGCTCTAATACAGGTATTCAAAATTTTGTAGAGTTTTGATAGCCAAGTAATGCAAAACTGTTTCCTCTAATAACGGAATAAATTAGATGTCTAAGGTTTAAAATACTTGACAAAAGAACTGGAGGGAAAATGCAAATACATTAATATACACAAAGGATTATAATGATGGATGCTGGAATCAGGTTTCATAGAAACTTTGAAAGAGCAATAGAGTATGCATTTGAAGATAATTACTTTCTAAGCTTAAGGGGTAAATGCTAGGATTTGTGATCACAGCTCATTCAAAGGGTTGGCCGAATGATTTCCTGTTCTGTAAGACCCTATGATTTTAAGGATTGCTGATCAGCCTTGCGCTTTGACCTACCTTTAAAGTGAGGTCAGTGCTTGGAAGGGACACTGGAGTGAGGTTAGGACCCTGCTGCAGATGTTCCCTTCGTAGAATAGGGATTGACTGGCTGAGAGAAACCTGGAAACAAGAACCTGGTGTTACATAAAATACTTGAACACATTTTTGCACCATAAGTTGGGTTTACTAAGTGTTACAAATTATTAAAACTTGTAACAAGAAACAAAATTACCCATGCTTACAATATTAACAATCCTTAACAGCTCAGAAAAATCCTAAGGGTTGTTTAACAGTATCCCAGGAATGTACAAAATACTAGTTAGGTCACATCCACATAGTCTACTGTTATAGTGTACTGTTTTGGTTACTGCATGACAAGAAGGATGTGGTCACACTAAAAAGGGTACAGAGATTTACACACATGGATGTTGCCAGGAATAGAGAATTCGAGCTATGAGGAAAGGCTGGATTTGCCATCATTGTTTTCAGTGAAATAGAGAAGGCTGAAGAAAGATTTAATTGTAGTGTATAAAATTGAGAAACCCGGATAAAGATGACAGGAGGAACTGTTTCCCTGAACAGAAAAGTCAGTGTCGAGGCGCACAGATTTAAAATATCTGGTAGAAGGATTAAAGGAGTGCTGAGGGGAACTGTTTTCATCCAGAGGGTGTTTGGGTCTGGAACTTACTGACTGCAAAGGTAGCAGAAGCAGAAAACTTCGTTGCATTAAAAAAAAAACCTGGCTAAGTACCTGAAGTGCCAGAGCATTCAAGGCTATGGACCAAGAGTTGGAAAGTGGGATTGGATAAGATAGTTCTTTCCCAGCCAGCACAGACACAAGGACTGAATGACCTCCTCCTCCACTCTATGATGCTATGAACTTGACGCAAGGTTCTTTTATTCACTTTTGCTAAAACTCCAATGCACTGAGTCAGTCCTTTCACTTTGATTAGTAGAATGGTTCTTTTAACATTAACATTTTTAAAAATTCATTTTATGGCATGTGACTGTCGTTGGTTAGGCCAGCATTTACTGCCAATTCCCAGCTGCCCTTGAGGTGGCGATGTTGAAATGCCTTTTTGAAGCCCTACAGTCCCTGAGATATAGGTACACTCACAGTAAGTGTGCGCGCAAGAGTGGGGGGAGTAGATCAAGGATTTTGACCCAGGGACAGCAAAGGAATGATTTATTTTCAAGTCAGGTTAGTGAATGATTTGGATGTGAACCTCCAGGTAATGGTGTTCCCCTTTGTCCTCCTAGATTGTAGTGGTCATGGATTTGGAAGGTGCTCCTTCAGGAACTTTGGTGGAATTCTCTGCCCATTAAAGCAATCGAAGCTACCTCATTGAACGTTTTTAAAGCAAGGAGAGATACGTTTTTGAACAATAGAGGAATTAAGTTTTATAGTGAGTGGGCAGGTAAGCAAAGCTGAGTCCACAAAAAGATCAGCCATGATCTTATTAAATGGCAGGGCAGGCTTGAAAGTCCAGATGGCCTATTCCTGTTCCTAGTTCTTATGCTCCTGCACTGCATCCTGTAGATGGTACATGGCACAAACGGCTGCCGATGGTGGAGGGATTAAATGTTTATGGAAGTGATAGAAATCAAACAGGCTATGTTGTCCTGGATAGTCTTGAGATTATTGAGTGTTGTCAGAGCTGCATTCACCCAGGCAAGCAGTGAGTATTCCATTACACTCCTAATTTGTGGGGGGAGTCAGAAGGTGAATTACTCACTGCAATATTCCTAGTCTTTGGCCTGCACTAGTAGCTACAGTATTTATATGGCTAGTCCAGTTCAGTTTCTGGTCAATGGTAACCTTCAGGATGTTGATACTGGAGGGATTCAGTGATGTTAATGCCATTGCATATCAAGGAGTGATGGTTAGGTCCCCTCTTGCTGCAGATCATCTTTGCCTGGCACTTGTATGGCATGAACGTTAGTTGTCACTTGTCAGCCCAGACCTGGATATTATCCAGTTCTTGCTGCATTTAGACATGAAATGTTTTAGTATCTAAGGAGTCGTAAATGATGCAAAACATTGTGCAGTCATCTGCAAACACATCCATTTCTGACCTTCTGATGGAAGAATAGTCACTGATGAAGCAGCTGAAGATGATTGAGCCTCCGATAATACAACCCTGAGGAACTCCCGTAGTGATGTTCTGGAGCTGATCTAATTGACCTCCAACCACCACAACCATCTTTCTTTGTGCAAGATATGACTCCAAACAGCTGAATATGCCTCCCGATTCTCACTGACACGTTTTACTCAGATTTCTTGATGCTATATTCGATCAAATGTTCATTCTCAGATCCTTTATTCCTTCAGTCTCCCTTTTCATGGCCTGTTGGTTACATCTGTCCCTTATGCAAACATGCTTCTGTGGCATCTTGGCCTCACAGGGCAAACTGCCCAGATTGAAAGAATACAGAAGCATGCATGGAGATTTATCATGTTCCAAAGCTTGAAACTCTAAAAGCAAGAATAGCTAAATTTGGAAAATCCCTTGTGCAATCTACCCAGTTCAGAATGAGTTATCAATAACACATCCAGAGCAATCAAGGCAACTCAGTGGTTCAACTGAATTCAACCTCATAAATGCATGGAAGGAAAGATAATAATGCAACCCTATTCCTTAGGTGGTTCAGTTCCTCAATAAGGTACTTAAATGATTAAATAATCATTTACTTGAGTGTCTGTAATATAGGAATTGATCTGTAATTAAATATAATTTGAATTCTGCTTTCAGTATTCTGCGGACTCCAGATTTACAGCCATGTAACTAATTCTCAGATGCCAGCCCAACTAATGACATCCATATCCACTGAATGAAGAAATCCTGAACACCTCTCCCCTGTTACCTGCTGAATTTGTTTATTTTTGTTCTCATATGGTTGTCACTCTTACATATTTTTAAACTTAATTATTTTGTCTATATAGGAATTTTTTGATGCAACTTACACTGCGATTCAGCCTTTAGGCAGTGAACATGTTCCTTGAATATAATATTATAAGACAATACTTACATTGTTAGCCAATACATCTTGCAGTTTGGTAATCGACTTGGAAACAGGATTTGGCACTGAATTCTGTGGCAAATTGAAATCAGAATCCTAAAATATCAACCAATAAACTTTTCTCAGTTTAACCAAATACAACGTAAACGCACAACAATGAAAAACATTAATAGATGATGCAACTTGAACACATCTGACAAATTATCATTAATGCAGACAAGATTAATTGAACAATAGCATAGCTTATGTTACTGTGATGCAAGACAATCAGGGACAAACCTTTACTGACTGTATGCAAAACAAGGCAAATGTTTCCAGTGTTGCAGTAACTTTTGGAACTATTGGTGTGTTCAATGCAGATCAACACACTTACATGTGTCTTATCTACTAGTGGCCCAAATTACCTCATTAGTAATAAACTTTGAGATCACATGCCACTTAAAGCATCACAACTGTTGGGGGCATACTTAATGAGACAACTGGTCTTTTCTGCCCATCATTTTCATGTGCTCGTATATAGGTACATTTGCAATGTACTTTCAAAAGGCAAGATGAACACAAATAAAAATAGCACCAGAGATCAGCAAAATAATTAACATTTTAAATGTTAATTAGCATTAATTAATTAATGCTTATTAACATTAATGAATTTAAAAATGCTAATCTGGCATTTATATCCAAGTGGATGAAATTGAAAAATTAAACTTGCAGAAGACTCTGGTCAGACAACACCGAGTGCTGTGCAAGGTCTCCATACCGCAAAAACAACACAGAAACACTGGAAAAAGGGACAGAAGTTTTACAAGAACGGGATCAGAACTGAGGGACTGTAACTGTTGGGAAAGATTGAACAGCTTGGGGTTTCTTTTCTTTTTAGAAAAGAGGAGTTTTAGAGATAGTCTACTAGAGGCCTTTAATACTAATATGTTTGACAAAGTAGAAACGGAGATGTCCCCATTTGTGCAGGATCCAAAACTAGAGAGCATTAATACTTGTTTGTTATTGATAGATTGGAGAGGAGATTTTCTTTAATCTGAGAATGGTTGGACTACGGAACTACATGAATTAGTTGGGGCAACCTGCTTAAATGCTTTCAGATGGAACAGGAGAGAAAAGTGAATGGAAAGATAGATTGAAAGGCTGAGGTAAGATAGGATGAACAGGGAGGCTGGCTGAGTACAAACACCAGCACAGACTGGATGGACTGAATGTGTTTTAATATTCAATTTAAATAGCGCACCAGGTCTCTCTCTCTCTCTCTCTCAATATCTCCTCTTCTCCAGATTTGCTATGGCAGCTAATGCTAAATAAGGATGAATTTGTCACACTAATTAGGTGCCATTAAATATTATGAAAAATTACTCTGACTTCAATGAACAGGTCAATTAAAGCCAATTAGCAAACATTATATAAACTGGAATCACACGGTTAACATAATCCACAGAATGTCTTTTTTTTAAACACATTACAAGTTCAGTTTTCTTACGAAAGTTACCTTTGGACTCACTCCAAACTCTATGGGGGGAACTGGAATGACAGACTCCACATGCAAGTCCAGGCCTGATTTAGTACTTGGTCTGTTATCAGCTGCATTTGTCGAAGTGATACCCCCATCACTGCGATCTGCTCCCTCTGGTTCCAGACATTCCTTTGCCTTCTTGTTTTTCAGGGACCGTTCATTTCCTATTGGTCCAGGCTTGTGGTCCTTATTCTGCCCAGCTGCTGGTTCTGAAATCTAAACAAACACCAGCAAATAAAAACAGTTTCTCCTCTGGACAAAGCTGAGTTGCTCCTTGAACATGGTGCTGAGATTAACTAAATAGGAACATCAACCTCTAAATAACCAAAGTAAGGTGCTCTCCACCAAGACGACAAACTGAGATCAAGATGGAACAATGTAAAAGTGGGTTAGAAAGAAAGCACATTCATTTATAAAACGTCTCCTCATCTATTTCAGGCAAAGCACAAAGCACTTCAGATTCAGCCATTTTATTTTATGGCTTTAGAGAAAGGTCATTAAATTTCACATAGCAGCAACATAATGCACTGCAAATTCCAAGATAAAATAATGTTATATCCAGTGTATCCCAAGCCTATCCTAAGCAATAGCATTAGCTTCTGTAAATAACCCTATTAATAGATCAGTTCACTACAAGAAAACAAATGAGAAAATATTTGGAAAACTGCTTTCCCAATTCTCCGCCATTTTAGGGATTCCCACATTGTGATTTGCTAACTTGCTTCAATTCTCATGCTCCCAATCGTTAAATTTCTTCAGGATAGATTAGTGGGATTCCCCCCCCCTTTTTTTTTTACTCCTTTTATGGTGTGAGCTTTCATCTGTGTCACTGTGTGCATCTGGACAAATTATAGCACAGGAACAGGTCCTGCACTGACCATGGAATTAATACTCCCCTATCCTTCCAGGGACCATATCCCTCCTCTATTCCCATCCTAAAACCTTTGGGGTAACCAAAATGTATATTTCATCTCTCAATGACAGGGAATACACTTCACATGCTCCCCAATGACCCCCAGATGCTATCCAAAGGCCAGCCCATATAATCAGCAGGCTAAAAGAAACAGGACAAGAATTAGCCAAACATTATTTAACAATTTTAGAATTCGCAGTACCTTGTTCTCTGATCTTGCTGGCTTTTGCCGTTGTTCCTTGGGTTCGTCTGCTTTCCCATTCGGTTTATCAATTGATGTGTCTGTGCTGCTTCCATTGATTTCAGTCATTACTCCCCCCTCAGGCTTGAGCGCACCATAAGGCGAGCTTCGCTGAGATGAAGTTGTAGATGAACCTTGAGAATCAGCACTCAGTTCCACTCCACTGTCAGGCTGACTTGCTTTGAAACTCTACAAGATGAAGTGGTTGACTGGTTGGAATGTCTGAACATACAGCAAATGGCAATCGTGCGTCTCATGTATGTATGTGATTAATTACATTCAACACACTCTAATATATTAGTCATGCTGTCTTATGTTGCTCTACAATCACCTGATAGAGGGTCATATTCTGTAGCAGAATGTACAATATCTGACAGATGTCTGAAAACTGAGTCATGTTTTAAAATTGAATCCTGTGCTCAACACAGTGCAACTTTGTAATCCACAATACCGCCATCAACTTTTTCCCCCCAGAATGCTTACAATGCTGATTCACGTATGGGTCGAACTAGTTATAGGTGGCTGGTTTTGTTCCCCGAAGAATATTAATAAGCCAACTGAGCATTTACAGCCATCTGGCAACCTCAACAATCTCTTTTCAAGTGTCAATATCGATGTTTGGCCATTTAGGTTGAGACAAGAAGAGATGTCTTCACTCAGAAGATTCCTTACGCTAGAGAGTTGTAGAAACTCAGGTGTTATAGAATCATGGCATCCTACAGTGCAGAAGAAGACTATTTGGCCCACAGTCCTACCCAGATCCTATCCCCATAACCCCATGCATTTATCCTAGCTAAACCCACTGACACTAAGGGGCAATTTAGTATGGCCAATCTACCTAACCTGCACATTTTCGGACTGTGGGAGGAAACCAAAGCATCCAGAGGAAACCCACACAGACACAGGAAGAATGTCCACACAGATAGTAACCTAAGCCGGGAATTGAATCTGGGTGCTGGGCGCTGTGAAGCAGCAGTGCTAACCACTGTGCTGCTAAGTATCTTCAAGGCAAAGATTGACAGATTTTGAATTAAAGGAATCAAGTGATATGGGGGGAGAGGGGGGGAGAGAGAGAAGAAGGGTGGAAAAATGAGACGATGGCACAGACTCAGGGAGCTGTGTGGTCCATTCCTACTCCCAATTTCTTTGTTTTTAAATGACCAGAGTTAATGAATTCAATTTGCCATGATAAGAATTGAACAACTGACCGGCAGCTTGTTTGTCCTTATCGCTCTATTGCGCATGCTTGTATTGGTGTCATTTGCTCAATAAGTGTAGATGCTTAATGTTAGTTATTGGAAGCATGTAGATTATCAAGCCAATTATTCTCATTAATTGGTACTTCAGTGTATCATTGTCCTCATTTACCTTTCCTTGGTATAGTGATGAAAGGTCAGAAGGATCCAATGGAGCATCATTTGTACCAGTATAGTGAAGCTAAATTTTATACCCAACCCCATGTTTTACAGTGTAAAACCATGTTCCTCCAGCTCCCACACTCTCCTAAAGAAAGCTGTGCAAAAATACTCTTGAACCATCATAAACAATATTCAGTAAAATATGATATTCTCAGCAATTTTCGTAACCTAATTAGAAAGTTTGGCAATTTATGAAAGTACCTCGGTACATGTAGATTCAGATCCTGTAAACGAATTCAAAGGTTTCACCCAGGTGTCACCACTGGCAGGCTGAGCAGGAACAGCTGTGAAAAGAATCAAACCAACATTGTTAGAATGATCTTTCACAAAATGATTATGACGGATAAAACATAAAACCCACACTGCAAACTTACATAACCCTAGCTGCAATGACGAGATTGATTTAACTGCATAAGAGTAATTTATCAGTAAATTAAGTGTTTTAGTGTTAAACTGCCAGTTGCTGTTACATTTTCAATGATTGCAAAATTCTTGCTTTGTCTCTCTCAATGAATAATCTGTGATTTGTTGCAGAATCAAGTAATTATATTTTGTGTAGTTTACAAAAAGTAACAAACTGCCATTTCAGCAAATGGTCTCATTTGCTCAATAAACATAGCATGCTTAATGTTAGTTATTGGAAACATGTAGATTATCAAGTCAATTGTTCTCATTAATTGGTACTTCAGTGTATTATTGTCCTCATTTACCTTTCCTTAATACAATGATGGAAAGGTCAGAAGGATCCAATGGAGCATCATTTGTACCAGCATAGTGAAGCTAAATTTTATATCCATCTGCATGTTTTACAGTGTAAAACCATGTTCCTCCAGCTCCCACACTCTCCTAAAGATTCTGAAACGGCTGAGTCTCTGTAACAAACTGCAAACACACAGGTCAGGCAGCACGTGTGGAGATAAAAAGGAAGTTCACATTTCAGGTAAATGGGATTTTAGTAAAATTGGAAGAAGTTAGGAGGTCATAGACCTGGATTTCACTCCACAAATGCTGCCTGACCTGCTGTCAACTCCCAGCATTTTCAACTGTCACAGTGTTCTTTGCTTTCATTTCCGAAACGAGCCATGAATTACAAAGACGTTTACTGCCAGCCAGGCTTTGCACAGATTATACATTGGTAACCATCTTACTCGCACTAGAATTCTCCCAAATCTCTGTTCCTAAGCTGTTGGATGTAGCCTGCCCCTTGGAGAAGGAACCGTCCTCTGCCTGCTCAGCGACTACGTTGGAAAGTTGCTGCTTTTTAACAAATCGCGGAGGAATCTTAGACGAAGATGTCCAGTTCTTTTCATTCCTGTTTTTCCCAGGGGCCTACAAAGAAAAAACAGCCATCTGTGAAAGTGAGAAACTTCAGCTCCATGTAAAGTATTAAACAATCCCACATTCTCCTTATCTTGCAAAGAATTACTATCTTCCTGTTTAAACCCTTGCACAACTTCACCCCTCCCCATGTCAATAAACATTGACACTAGTACAACCCTCTTGAGATCTTTGTACTCTCCAATTCTGGCCTGTTAGGATACTCAATTTCCTTCTTTCCACATTTGGCTATCGTGACTTCAGCTGTTTAGACCACAAGCAATGTAATTCCCTTTCTAAATAAGAACATAAGAAATAGGAGCAGGAGGAGGCCATTCCAGCCCTTCGAGCCTGCCCCGCCATTCAATAAGATCATGGCTGATCTCTAGTGGTTCAATACCACTTTCCCGCTTTCTCCCCATAACCCTTAATTCCCTTGTCAATTAAAAACCTATCCACTCTCGACTTGAACACATTCAGTGAGGAAGCCTCCACCACCTCATCAGGCAGAGAATTCCAAAGATTCACCACCCTTTGCAAGAAGAACTCCGCAACTCCAATCTGAACCCCCCCTCCCCCCAAATCTTGAGGCTGTGCCCTCTAGTCCTGCTATGTTTGCTAAGCTGGAAGAGTCTCTCAACCTCTACCCTATTCGTCCCCTTCATTATCTTATACGTCTCTATAAGATCCTCTCTCAGCCTTCTAAACTTCAAAGAGTATAAACCTAGCCTATTCAATCTCTCCTCATAATCCAACGCCCTCATCTCCGGTATAAGCCTAGTAAACCTTCCCTGCACCCCCTCCAAGGCCAATGTATCCTTCCTTGAATGCGGCAACCAAAACTGCACACAGTACTCCAGCTGCGGCCTCACCAGCACCCAATACAGCTGCCACAGAACCTCCCTACTTTTATATTCTATCCCCCTAGCTATAAAGGCCAACATTGCATTCGCCTTCTTAATCACCTGCTGCACCTGCATACTGTGCTTTTGCGATTCATGCACAAGCATCCCCAGGTCGCTCTGCATCGTCGCATGCTGCAGCTTTTCTCCATTTAAACAGTAATCCTTCCTACCATTATTCTTACCAAAGTGGTAAGAATTATTCTTACCAAATACCATTATTCTTACCACATCCTGTCTTTGTTTCTCTTTCTTTTAAGATGATCCTTAAACCCAACCTGTTTGGCTGAGCATCTTGCAGGTCAGCTGCACTGCTAGCTTGTTACTTGAAATGATATCAGTTAGTCTGATAATGCTTCTGAGAAGTGCCCATGGACACATTAAGAATGTCATTTCAATAAAGTTGGTGGTACCGTTCAATAATCCTGGTTTTAAGTTTATTAATGCAACGTTGCTCTGCTTTAATGTCAGGGACATAATGGAAATGGAATCCACAATTAGCAAAGAGACCTGCATTTTAGCATCAGTTTGTGCTGTGGCCAATGTTGTACTGCTTATACCTCCCACTTGTTTCTCTTGCTGCTTCATTTCCCAAACTCCAGTTTGCCACTTCCATACCCATCCAATCCCCTTCACTACACCCTGCCCAATGCCCCCACTTCACTGCTTGTATCCATACCCTCGCACTCGCAGTCTCTGCTCATTGCACCCTTTTGAACCCTTTCTCCAGCAAAGGTTCAGGAGAGGGAAGCGAAGGGAGGGTGGGGTGGGGATGAATGTAGTGATGGGCAATAAATGCTGGTCAGCCAGCAATACACATGTTCCACAAATGAATAAAAAAATGTATTTCAAGTCACAGGGTTAGCTTTTACACTTGTTGTAAGGTGAAAGTCTGATTTGCTTATACTGTTCAAGAATGCAACTGCGAAGAATTACTATACTGATACAAATTCATCGAATTAAACAGGAAAGTTTCAAAACTCTTACAAAAATATTACTGCAGAGGCACGGTATCACATTATGTGCCACTCAAATATAAAATTTCACCCACTTGTTAGCTAAACTAGAGAACCACTTCACTTTCAGTAGCTCAATTAGGTGTTAAAATTAACACACATACCTGCAATGTCTGCTCTTTCTTCCTGCGCTCTTCCTCAAGTAAACGACGGTGTTTTTTTGAGATTACCTCAGTAAACCCATCATTCACCGTTGACACTGATTGCTGCTCCTCCACAGCCACAGCTGGATGATCATCAATAATGACAACACCTTAAAGAAGCAAGATTTCAATAGAATGTACTAGCACTCATGTTACTGCTTAGTTAATTGTGAATTAAAAGAATACTACATCTTCCTCATGAATAATGTTAGCACGTAGGCTCCATTTGCTCAGCTGTGCTGTGAACAGCAGCAGTGTGAGCTGTCAAATCATGGCTCAGAGGATCTGAGTCACAACGTTTTGGTTCAAATCCAGTGCAAAAGACTTGAGCACATAATCCAATGCAGTCCTTTTTACTCATTCAGAGGATGTGGACATTGCTGGCAGGGCTAGCGTTTATTGCTCACCTTTAACTGCTCAAGAAAGTGGCATGAGCAGTCTTCTTGAACTCAACTAAGTTGCTTGCCAGGCCACTTCAGAGGCCGGTTAAGAGTCAGCTGTATTGCTATGGATTTGAAATCACATAGAGGCCAGACTGGATAAAGACAGGTTTTCTTCCTTAAAGACATTAGTGAACTAGGTGTGTTTTATAACATTCTGATAGCTTCTTGAATCATCATAATTATAGTAGCCTTTTTTATTCCAGAATTTACTCAATCCACTGAATTTAGATTTGCTGTGGTGAGATTTATGGTATTGCTGCCTTGTTTTTTGGATAAGACTGTACTTTTTTGAAGGAAAGTTAGGGAATTCTACAGGGTGGCCTGGCCAATGTTTATCGCTCAACTTTCATCACTGAAACAGATGACTTAATCTCACTGCTGCTTGTGGGAGCTTGCTGTGCACAAACTGGCTGCCACATTTCCTATATTACGACAGGAACTACATTCACTGCCTGTGAAGCATTTCAGAACACTGAAATTGTAAAAGAATGATATAACTGTAAGTTCTTTCTTTTCTTCACCTGTGCTACAGTCAATGCTTGGGACCCCCTGGAGACTCAGAAACAAAGTTATATTTAAAACTAAGATTGGATCAACATTAATATCAAACAAAATGAGAACTAATCTCAAGGATGCTCTTAAATCAACAATATACCTAAAGTATAATGAAAGTCTGAATCTTTAGTCCCAAATTTAGTATCAATCTTATTTAAGTAGAAGAATGTCTGTTACTTACTCGCATAATTGTTTAAATCAAACTGGGCCAAAGCATCGGTCTTTTCTTTTGCCTTTCTCACGCCAGATTTTACATCCTTCTCTTTCTTTTTATTTGACGCATCCTTCATGGCATTTTGGACAGCCACTGGGTCATGGGGAACGACTCGATCTACACAGTACACCGTGTTGACATTCCCCCCATTCACTGCTATCTGATCACACTGCTGTTCTTCTACATACCTGCAGTGAGAAATGTAACGGTCACATAGAATCTCAGCTGCTCCAGCAAGCTTACTCAAACCGAACCATCTCAGGTCCTCATGAACCAATCACTGGATGGCAGCACAATGCTGTAGAGTGACAGCAGAGATAGAACAAAGAAATAAAAGGCAGCAGAAGCCTTCATCGTGCCAGAGACCCACAGCTGGATTAGTCAATTAAATGCAATGGAGGCAGAAGTAGTGAATGCAGCTACCTTTCACAGCCTCTTATTCTTCAGAGTGAGGGAGATGCAGTAACGAAGCAACCCAACAAAGTGGATGTACCTTATAAAAACGATTTAAAATAGACAGAACTAGAAATCTGAGATAATACAATGGCTGTTATTTGCTAAGTAAATTGAAGAACTTTGTGATTCAGATGGGACTGGAGACATATTTTCTAAAGTTGTCACATCTCTGTTATAGATCTCAAAATGTGCTATCTTTTTGCATCTTTTATATTGGCTCCAGTTTCAAATTTATTATCAGGGACTGTAAAGGAAGATTAATTGAAAATAATCCTTGTTTTAACAGAATAGGAGTTAATAATCACAGTTATTCAAGCTTGGCACAACCACACAAGCAAACTCTCAAAGGGAGAACTGGCAAAAGACTAAATACTTCATCCCAGTGTATCAAATATCCACATTATTTACCTTTTGTTCCTTGATGGCTGTCCAGTCGCCTTCTCATTCCTTGGACCAGTCCCATTAGTTTTTGGCGATTTTCCACTATAACCTGGGTTGGTCCTGCGGTTTTGTCTGTCAATTGGCCGTTGGCTGGAGAAGCTGCGTTTGGCTAACTCTTTCCTCTGCCCAAGACCACTATCTGCCACGTCCACTTCAGGTGGTAGGTTGTTTTGGCACACTCTGTTCTCTCTGTCCCGCCTCTCTGTAAAGTCGCTGCTCTCGGAAGCGGTCTCCCACTCCTCATTAGCTTGATCAGAGGAATTTTGATTAGACAGGTCTGGCGACTTATTGCCAGCTACCAGAGAAGCCATTTCCTGCTCATCAGTCCTGGCAGTCATATTTGATAAACTGTGGTCTGCAGGAACAGGGGTATCACTTTTCACTTCAGTGGCTGCATCTTTTTCTTGTTTGAGACGCCTGAATCTTGGAGGTTTGTCCTGCCGGGGAGGTCGCCTTCTCCTTGGGGGCATATCCATCGACCGTTCTCTTTTGGGTGGTTGGTCATCCACGACTGAGATTCCAGAGAACAGAATTTTATCTCCAACTCCATTTTCCTCTCCGTTATTCTCCAGTGCCACTTCCAAAGGCCTGTTCAGTACTTTCGTAGATTCCTTTAGAGGCTGCCTTTTGGACAGCGGCATGCACGTGGAGGCATCACCATTCAGTTGATATGTACCATTTACCTTGAAAATCCCCCCTCTGTTTTGCCTTGAGGACATTCCCCGAGGGGCAAAGCTGCGTCCTCGCCCTGGGTTGCTCAGCCGAGGAGGTAATGCTCTCTCAAACACTTTTGGGGGTCCTCTTTCATCCTCCACTTCGCCAACAATTGGTCCATCAGCTGGTATCCTCTTGGATCTCTTCACAGAGTCCTTGAACATATTCTTCCCCTCTCTGTCTGAAAATGCTGCATCACTGTTGCCTTCACTGCCAGCTCCAGATCCCCTCTGTCTCCTTCGCTTTGGTATATCTTCATATTCAGAGCCCTCACTACGCGTCTCACTAGCGTTGCGACGACGAGAGGAGTTCTTTTGGCTGTCGTCTAAAGAATTACTGTAATCCTTAGGATTTTGCCGATTTCCTCTGCTCAGGTTGCCATAAGAACCTCTGATCTCTCCAGCACGGCCATAGAAATCTCCTCGTCCTCTGCCCCTTCCTCGACCCTGGCCTCTGGCATTTAGATTATGCTGATCATCGTCTTCAATCCAGCCTCTCCTCTGCGGTGGAGGAAAATCAATACTGTCCTTACTCACTGGTCTCACCTCCCATGCCTTACTTTCTTTTTTTGGTGGCTTCTCTATTTCCCAGTCAAATTTAGCTGGAGACACGGACAGGGCAGTCATTTCGTGTCTAACGTTCAAAGATGAAGTATGTGATGATGGAGTTGTGCCCCCACTGGTGCTTTTCAACACTTTGCTCTCAGTTTTGATCTGCTCTGTTTTAGTGTGACTGCTTTTTGGAAGAGATTCCAATTTCAGTTTTTCTGTCTCTTCACCCTTCTCAGTCTTGAGGTCTTTAAGCACTGGTTTCTTAATTGGTCCGGATCGTCTGCTTGTCATTTTTCCAACAGTCTCACGACGTTCACCATGGCTTCCTTTGAGTGACTCCCACACAGGCGCAGGTTTAGATTCCCTCTTTGGCAGATTATCAGTCTGCCATATTTCAGCTCTGAAACCTTTCTCCTCTCTGGTATCTTCGTGTTCGTTCACTGTAGGGCTCGGGGGTTCATTCTGGTGTACATAATCCCAGGTGTGAGACACAAGTTCCTCAACATTTTCAGTTGGTTTCGAGGTCTCTGTACTGTCCCTGATCAGGGAACCATTCAATCCTACCTGCTCACTCTCAGATGTGAAAAGTTCTTTGTGAAGTAGCTGGGAATTGGTTTGGTGCTGGAAAAGAACATCCCGGCCCAGAACTGCTGACGCGTTTGGAGCTACATCAGACCGCCGGTCCTGTGATTCCAGACGCACCATATTGAGTAATTTGTCTGCCGGTGCAACTCTGTAGTCTTCTAACTGCTCCTCAAAAGGATCTCTCTGTATCTTCATGGTCTGCTGGGAAATAGGTTCTGCCCTCACAGGTGGAGTGGGAAGTCTTTCATTCCTGTAATGAAGAAAAGTCATTGGAATGCTAAAAAAAATTGAATGGATCACAAATAATGGCTCTGTGTGCGTGTGCACGTGACCCCAAAAGTTTCACATTTCCTAATCTCTCTGGAAATACAGTGGTGACATTAAACAATTAAAATCTGAACCAATGTTTTCTATAAGCTGCATATTCAGCCACGCAGCAACTCAAAAGGCCCTGTACAGGCCACTCACAAGTCATCCCCTTTCAGATACTGTCCAAGTTAGTTCAAAAATGATTCACATACAATAATCAGACAATGCAGAACAAAAAGAATTTGGAGGGACTAATTATGAGAACAGTATGTAAAAACTTCAAGCTTTAAATCCTAAGCATTTCTGTAAATTGTTGAAAATTACTGAACAGATCAAAGTTCCTCAAAGACCCTAGTATTTCCGGCATTTTCTGTTTATAGACTGCATTGATCTATTCACATTGTATTTTAAAGCTATTTTTAAACTAAAAAGCAATACATATAGTCTGTATCAAATTTATTTAATCTAATTCTGGACAGACTATTTTCAATCGTCAGTGACTACATGCATATAAGTCTTATTAAGGATTACTTCTATTACGACTTTCTTAGTAAGAGTCTTTAGTGGACCAGTTATCAATCCTAAACTGGTATTGATCCACCATACTCACCGAGCATTTCTCTCTTCCGTACCACTATCCTCTTGTGATCTCTGAGAAGTTAACATAAAAGTCCGATTTGGAGGAGGTGGATAATCCTCTTGACCCCAGCTAAATTGTGGCTCTGTAGGTGGGGTTCTTCTTTCCTGTAACAGAATGGGAGGCCGGTCGTGCTGCTCGGATCCTGAGGTGACACTGTCTGAGCGATCTGGGCGCATCACAGGCTTCATAATTCCTATAAGAAACAGATCCTTCTTAGAATAAACACAACCTAATTTTAACCAAAAATTGGTTGGACGTTATCCCCTCCCTGCTTAACCAGTGAATATGCACAGTAAACGGAACCAAGCTAAATTTTGTTTTATTAAACCATTAGACCTGTGACTCCTAAAGTTTCATGAATTGCCATGAAAATAAGTCTGATTTCCTTTGCACTTTTGGCCCAGTTGATAAATGAGAGCTAACAAACAGCTCTTCAATTACTGGTAGATGAGAAGAACAGGCATAGTGGCGCAGTGGTTAGCACTGCTGTCTCACAGCGCCTGGGACCTGAGTTCGATTCCCAACTTGAGTTACTGTCTGTGAAGAGTTTGCACATTCTCCCTGTGTCTGCATGGGTTTCTTTCAAGTGCTTCGGTTTCCTCCCACAGTCCGAAAGACATACATTGGCCATGCTAAATTCTCCCTCAGTGTACTCTAACAGGCACTGGAGTGTGGCAACTAGGAGATTTTCACAGTGACTTCATTACAGTGTGAATATAAGCTTACTTGTGACTAATAAATAAACTTTAAGAGAAGGCAGATAAATAATCACCATGCTCTGGTGTATTGTCTTATGAGTTGGCGATTGGGAAGCATTCTAACTGCTACCACAGTCACAGCTGGTTAGCAATGGTCCAGAAAGGTGCGGACAAATGAAGAAAAAAGAAAATCCATATACACCTATGCATGCAGCTCCTTCTTAGGAGTGACAGCAATCCAATCACAAAATAATTGGCAAATAAGACCATTCTAGTTCACTGCACAGAATTCAGTAATTTGGGAATTTCAATATATACCATATTAGTCACATTACATTGAGCAAAGATCACAGAAGTATGAGCAAGAATTAATGAGAGACTGTTTCCACTCAAAGTTCTGAAGAGCTGGAAGTAACCAGATCCATTCGTGCTGACAACAGATAATGAGGCCTTTATTGGAGGAACGCAAACATAGACCAGACTATGCTGGTAGAAAACACCAGAAAATTGTATTATTCTTGACCTATACTCTGACTTACCAGAGGGATGGACTCCCGAGGGGAAGAAGTCAATTGGTGGCCTTCCTGGGCTTAGTCGAGGGTCCATGTACGAAGGCATCATCATCCAACGGGGGTCATAGCCAAGCATATGTGGAGGGGGTGGGGCAACTGGACTGGGATAAATATGTCTCTGAGAGTGGGAATGGGGGGGTACAACCGAAGGTGGCATCACAGGCCCCTGCTGCTGCTGTCGCTGCTGCATCTTTAATAGCTGCTCCTGGTTGTACACAAGTAGAAAAATACAAATAGATTTATACTTTTTAATTGGTTGTATTTGTGCATGAATTGCAAAACATTAGTATGCATATGCAGCAAGTAATCAGCAAAGTTAATAGAATGTTAACATTTATAGCAAGGGAAACTGAAGATAGAAGTTATGCTTCAGTTTTTTTTATTCAATTGTGGGACATGGGGGTGACTGGCTGGCCAGCAGGTTGAAGCTATGGTTAAGAAGGCATTTGATGTACTGGCCTTCATCAGGCGAGAAACTGAGTTCAGGAGTCGAGAAATAATGTTGCAGCTATATAAGACTCTGGTCAGACCCCACTTAGAGTACTGTGTTCAGTTCTGGTCACCTCATTATAGGAAGGATGTGGAAGCCATAGAAAGGGTGCAGAGGAGATTTACAAGGATGTTGCCTGGATTGGAGAGCATGCCTTATGAGGATAGGTTGAGGGAGCTCGGCCTTTTCTCCTTGAAGAGACGAAGGATGAGGGGTGACCTGATTGAGGTTTATAAGATATTGAGAGATACTGATCGAGTGGATAGTCAGAGGCTTTTTCCCAGAACTGAAATGGTTGCCACAAGAGGACACAGGTTTAAAGTGTGGGAAGTAGATACAGAGGAGATGTCAGGGATAAGTTTTCACTCAGAGAGTGGTGGGTGTGTGGAATGGGCTGCCGGCAATGGTGGTGGAGGCAGATTTGATAGAGTCTTTTAAGAGACTTTTAGGTAAGTACATGGAACTTAGTAAGATAGAGGGTTATAGGTAAGCCTAGTGATCTCTGTGGTAGGGATACGTTTGGCACAACTTTGTTTTTCTATGTTTCTATTTCTATGTTTCTATCCCTAGTCCCTGAGGACAGTTGAGAGTCAACCACATTGCTCTGGCTCTGGAATCACACGTAGGCCAGACTGGATAAAGATGGCAGATTTCCTTCCCTAAAGGATATTAGTGAATCAGATGGGTTTTTCCAACAATCAATAATAATTTTGTGGTCATCAGTAAATTCTTAACTCCAGATTTTTTTTTAATCAAATTCAAATTCCACCAGCTGCCGTGCCCAAAAACATTTGCTGAGTTTCTGGATTAATAGTCTGGTGATAATATCACTAGGCCATCACCTCCCCAACTAACACAGGACATTGGTGAGATCCTATCTGGAGTACTGTGTACAGGTTGGTCTACTTATTTAAGGAAAGATCTCAGTGCATTGGAAGGAATTTAGAGAAGGCTGACTTGACTAAAACCTGGAATGGGTGAGTTGTCTTGTAAAGAAAGATAGGACAGGCCAGGCTGGAGTTTAGAAGAGTAAGAGGCAACTTGATTGAAAAATATAAAATCCTGAGGGGACTTGACAGGGTGGATGAGGAGATGATGTTTTCTTTCGTAGGAGAAGCGGGGGGTCACTAATTCAGAATAAGAGATTGCCCATTTAGGATAGAGAAGAGGAAAATCTTTTTTCTCAGAGAGCGGTGAGACTTTGGAATTCTCTTCCTCAAAAGCTAGTTGAGGCAGAGTCTGTGAGTATTTTTAAGGCAGTGATAGATCATTCTTAAAAAAAGCAAAGGGATGAAAGGTATCAGGGCGATATACAGGAATGTGGGAGCTGAGGCTAAAATCAGGTCAGCCATGATTTTGCTGAATGGTAAAGCAAGGATCAAGTGGTTGAGTGGCCAACTCTTGCTCCCAATTTGTATGTTCAAAAATACTGCTGTGCAGAGTCTTGAATGGACCACACCACTAGAGTAACATGTTCCATGTCTGGGCACCACATCTTAAGGAAGATAAAACAGTCTCAGAAATAACATACCTGGTCAGCAAGGGTTAAGCAAAGGGACAGAATTGTATTTTCAGGAAAATAGAAGGTTTTGGGGTTGTTAGTGATGGAAATTTTCACGATAATCATGGGAAATTGCTAGGGGAGAGGGAGGGAAACTATTTCTGCTGGTTGAGGTGTCCAATATTAGGGACATAGTCTGAAAACGAGAGCCAGATCTGACAGGAGTTAAAAATTTCTACATACAATGAGTGATAGAAGTGTAGAAAATTTGCATAAAAGGGGGTTGATGTTGGGCTAATTGTTAACTTAAAATTCAAGAATATTGTTTTTTGTTAACTCAAGATATTAAGGGCAAAGGTGGAGCTAGATCACAGAACAGCGTGACCTCACTGAATGGTTGAATAGGTGTTAAGTGATCTACTCCGTTTCCTATTGCAGTTTGAAATTCATATTGGAAAAATGCTGGCGATTGCTATTGGAGATACCTGCTGTTGTCGCTGGAATCTGGGAGGCAGGGACTTGTGGAACTTGCTGTAGTTTTGGGTGGGTAGTGCAGGCTCATTTCCCTGTCTGTTGTTATCATCCTCAGTTTCTGTAATTGCTGCAGCAACTTCCTTTTTCACCTTATCCTCGACAGGAAGCTCTGTCAGCAGTTCACATTTTTCTGAAATTTGCCACAGCAGAAAATCAACAGTTGGTTAGCGGATTCCACTCTCTGAATTGAAGTATGTGCAAATCATGGCAGGCAGAACTGGAGAAAACATTCTTTAAACTGTTGTTCATATTTCCCCTCACCCAAAGTATCAGTATTCGATACATAACATTGGTGTGAAATATAGTCTTACTCATCAGACGCTGCACAATTCCTTGAACCTCCCTCCCATTCGCCTTTAAATCCCTTCATAAGATATAGGAGCAGAATTAGACCATTAAGTCTGCTCCACCATTTGATCACGGCTGTTAAGTTCCATGTCTCCATTTTCCTGCCTCCACCCTCCACGCCCTGCCCCTCACTCCCCATAACCTTCAACTCATTACCAGTTAAAAATCTGTTTAACTCCTCCCTAAATTTACTCACTGTCCCATAGAAGAGATTCCTGCCCTCCCCCATCCTTATTCCTCAGCCCCTACGCTCCCTGTAAACCTCTTCACCACCTTCTCGAGATCTACCCACCAACTGTGCCATCGGCCATCCTCCTCAACTTCACTGTATCCTGCTCAGCAATCTGCTCCACAGCCAAGTACCTTGGGACGTTTCCTCCTGCGAAAGGCAAAGTATTAACAAGGGAGCTGTGACTCTGGTTGAACAAATCAGAGGTTGAATTGCAACATTGTCACATTTCACAAAAGATGATCATCCATAGCAGCAGTGTTGAGACTGAACTTTGGATAAAGTTTATTTACTAGTGTCATAAGTAGGCTTACATCAACACTGTAATGAAGTTTGCCACATTATAAGAAGGATGTGAAAGCAATGAAAGGGGTGCAGAGCAGATGCACCAGGATGTTGCCTGGGATGGAACATTTAAGTTACGAAGAGTGGTTGGATAGGCTTGGGTTGTTTTCATTGGAGCAGAGAAGACTGAGGGACAACCTGATCAAGGTGTTCAAGATTGTGAGGGGCATGGACAGGGTGGATAGGAAGCAGCTCTTTCCCTTAGTTGAAGGTCAAGGGGACACAAGTTAAAAGTGACAGATGTGAAGTTTAGATAGGAATTAGGGAAATTTTTTAAATTCAGCATGTGGTGACTTCTGCATTACATTGCCTGGGAGGGTGGAGGAGGCTGGATGCCTCAAATTGTTTCAGGAGTACCTGGATGAATATTTGGCACATCATAACATTCAAGGCTATGGGCCAAGTCCTGGTAAAGTGAGATTAGGTGAGTAGGTCAGTGTATTTCATGCATCAATGCAGACTCAGTGCACTGAAGGGCCTCTTCTGCATTGTGGGATTTCTGTGAAGTTATTATGAAAATCCCGAAGAGAGTTGCTATAGTTTTGTAATTTGCAAGCTTGTTATTCTTTTGCATGCAAATCATATACAATGTTCTCTGGGTTAATTCATTAAAATTAAAGGCTGATTCACTATAATTGTAACTGTGATCAAATTACTGATTGTATACCATTTGGGCTAACTTTCCATTTTTGGCCCAATAACTCAAACTAAGTCTCTCAAATAAAAGTTTGGCACAAGTGCACAAAAAAACAGCAAAATTTGATGATCCTGATGATCACAAGACCCAGTAACACAGTGCCAGGCATCCGGGTTGGATTCCTGACTTGGATGGCTGCACATTCTCCCCGTGTCTGTGTGGGTTTCCTCCAGGGCTCCAGTTCCCTCCCACAGTCTGAAAGACGTGCTGTTTAGGTGCACTGGCCATGCTACATTCTCCCTCTGCATGCCCAAACAGACACCGAAGTGTGGTGACTAGTGGATTTTCACAGTACCTTCATGGCAGTGTTAATGTAGCCTGCTTGTGATGCTAATAAACTTAAACACTTTATATTTAACAATAATTTTGAGAACTAACAAGGCTGAAGGAGAACATTGCCTATAACCAATCAGTAAAATTATTCATGTTCCGTTGTGAGTTATGGTTCCAATGCCGATTAAACAACAACATCCTTCAAATCCAGAACTGGCATCAGTACCTTTTGATAAATTCTGCTTGTTCTCAGGGTAGGATTTCTGCTGTGCAGACAGAGACGTTGAGTCCTTGCCCTCCTTAACTTCAGCATCATCCTTTTTCCGTACGTCAAATTTAACAGAGTTTTCTATCACTCCTCGTTTCTGATCAAGTTTTTTCAGTTTTTCAGCACAGGCAGCTAATCGCTCTTCCTGGGCTCGTCGTTCCTCCTCCTCGCGCCTCCTCCTGACTCTTTCCAATGCCTCAGAGCGCTCATTGGTGCCAGAACTTGGCCGCTGTCGCCACACTTCGTCTTTCTCAACGTGAGCATCTGCCCATCTATTGACTCCCGTTAGTTTTTGGAAGACTCCAGCCTGAAGAAAGAAATGGAAGAGATGAAGCTTTTGAAATGCTGACTAAGGAAACATTTCAACTGAAACTCTGATTCTGTGGGTCTCCAAGTTTCAATAATTCATTGCCCCTGTCGAACTTGCTTTGTCCAGTCTGAATTCCTTTCCTACATCACTCTTCAAACTCATGTTTCAATAGTCATGGCAAGAACAAGAAGTTAATGGGATGGCACAGTGGTTAGCAGCACTGCCTCACAGCTCCAGGGACACGAGTTTGATTCCCAGCTTCAATCGCTGTCTGTGCGGAGTCTGCACATTCTGCCCATGTCTAGTTTCTTCAGGGTACTCCCATTTTCTCCCACAGTCCAAAAACGTGCAGGTTAGGTGCAATGGCTATGCTAAATTCTCCCTCAGTGCGTTAAACAGGTGCCGGAGTGTGGCGACAAGGGGCTTACATTCACAAAGTAACTTCATTATAGTGTGAATGTAAGTTTACTTCTAACAAATGAAAATAAACTTCTAAAAACTTTAAACATTTTAAAAAGAACATGAGCACAAAACCTGTTTCCCAACACTAGTGCAAGCATTTGATGTTGAAAATATGGGACCCAGCTTTCTCCTAGACGATGCACATGAAGAAGCAAGGATTTTTCAACAGAATGCTAAATGGTCTGTAACAAAGGAAGATTCAAATGAAAGAGGTTTCAGAATTTGGCAGTGGGAATGGGTGACTTGGAATTTGTCTGTTAGTTTGAACCAAGCTTTCTGCCATTGATTTTCCCTGGGTAAGCCAATACTATAGCCTTTTTCCTAGGATGGAAAAAGCTAGCACGAGGGGACACAGCTTTAAATTAAGGGGTGATAGTTATAGGACGGATATCAGAGGCAGGTTCTTTACCCAAAGGGTGGTTCGGGAGTGGAATGCCCTGCCTGCAGCAGTTGTAGATGCGCCAAGTTTGGTGGCGTTTAAGAGGTTAGTTGATAAGTATATGGAAGAGAAGGGAATGGTTTAGTTTGGAGGGGCATTGCTTTTTATATTGGTCGGCGCAACATCGAAGGCCGAAGGGCCTGTTCTGTGCTGTAATGTTCTATGTTCTATATGTATGCTTCACATCATCTTTCCAACAGATCTCATGTAATAAATGTTCATTAATAAAACTACTTTGCATCATATTTAATCATGTTGATGCAAAAAAAGGAAATGTCTGGGACATTAAGCTAAACTTTTGTAAATTATTGGCTAGACCTCAAATTAAAATACTGCACCCAAGTCTACCAGCACACTTTAGGAAGAACTGACAAGGCGTTGGAACAGGTGCAGAGACTTACAAAAACAGATGTAAGAAATAAAAATAAGTGTAAACAAAGTAGTAGCCCTTGAACCTGCCCATGACTGATCATCTGTCTCGACATCACTTTCCCAACATGCTCCCCACATTCCTGGAGTCCGAAAGATCTATTCAGAGAATTCTACAATGTAGGAGGCGGTCACTAAGCCTATCAAGTTTGCACCAACCACAATCCCAAACAGGACCTATCCCCAAAATCCCATGAATTTATCCTAGCTAATTCCACTGACGCTGAAGGCCAATCCACCTAACCCACATATCTATGGGAGGAAACCAGAGCACCCGGGAGAAACCTGCACAGACACAGGGCAAACATGCAAACTCCACACAGAAAGTGACCAAGCTTGGAATCAAATCTGGGTCCCTGGCACAATCAGGCAGCAGTGCTAACCACTGTGCCACCCTGCTTCCTTTTGGACATGTTCAGGCTTCTCAGAAATCCTAACGCCTACATATTTCAACTTTCAACACACCCAACAATAAAACATCCATAACCTGACTTCAGTTATTCAGAGAGACTAGAGAAGTTGAGGTTAGAAAAATAGAACTTATAGGAATAGACCATTCAGCCCCTCAAGTCTGCTCTGTCACTCAATAAGATCATGGCTGATCTGAATTTGGTCTCTGCTCCATTTTCATGGTGACACAGCACCAGGGACTTGGGTTCAATTCCAACCTTGGGCGATTGTCTGTGTGGAGTTTGCACATTCTCCCTGTGTCTGCTCAACTTTCCTCCAGGTGCTCCAGTTTCCTCCCAACTCCAAAAATGTGCAGGTTAGGCAGATTGGACAAATTAAATTGCCCCTGATGTGTCCCAGGATGTTTAGGTTAGGGAAGTTAATGGGTTAAATGCATTGGGTTACTGGGATAGAGTCTGGGGAGCCTGGAGTGTTGGTGCAGATGCAGTAGGCCAAATGGCCTCCTCCTACCTTGACTCCTTTATCTATTGAGCTCAGCTGTGAATAAATTCAATGACCCAGCCTCCACAAACTGACAACCCTTTGAGAGAAAGAAAAATCCTCCTTGCCTCCAAATTAAAAGAAAGACCTCTTAGACAGAAAGATTAAAGAACGATTTGACGGAGCGCTTAAAATCACAAATAGTTTTTAATAGAGCAAGAAAAATCCATTTTCACTAGCAATAGTGTCAGTAATCAAAGGGATAAAAATTTAAAATCACTAACAAAAGCAGAAGGGAAAGAAGGCTTTTAAAAAAAGTCAGTTAAGATGATTCAGAATAAACTGCCCAAAAGAACATGAGGAGCAAACTTAATTCAAGGATGAATAATGAATTAAAAAGGAAATATAATTGCAGTGTTATGGGTAAAGCAATGGACTGCTGTTGAGGAAGTGCATGACTTAGACAGGCATTGAGAGATTTATTAAGTTACCAGAAATAAAAGATTTCAGTTAAAGTTTATTTAATAGTATCACAAGTAGGCTCACATTAACAATGCAATGAAGTTATTGTGAAAATCCCCTAGTCACCACACTCCAGCGCCTCTTCAGGTACACTTGAGGGAGAATTTAGCATGGCCAATGCACCTTAATCAGCACATCTTTAGGATTGTGGGAGGAAACTGGAGCACCCGAAGGAAACCCATGCAGACACGGGTAGAATATGCAGACTCCACACAAAACGGGAATCAAACCTGGGTCCCTGGTACTGTAAGGGGGAAGTGTTAACCACTGTGTCACTGTGTTACGTGGAGAGGAGATGATAGGAAGGAAGCCAGGGGACATAAATTTAAGATTAAATGAAAGTAAAGTTAGAATAATTTTTTTTAATTGCAACAATTTATTTATAATCTGGAATGTGGTGGAAACAGATTCAATATTTTTCAAAATGGAACTGGACATATACTGGACTTGAAAAGGAAAGATGTGCAGAGATGGCTGAAACAATGAGATGAATTAGGTATGGCTCTTCACAAGGCTGTATAGCCATGATGGGCCACCATCATAGATTTATTGACCTACAATTGTATGACTCTACTGTGATAGCAGCACATCATGAAAGTTGATCAATTCATGAACCAGCAAGCGGAGGTGAGTCTGTTTTGTATCTCTACAATATCAGTATGCTTGCTACTTCCAAGACATAATGCTGCAAATCTAAGGATATCAGTTACATTTTTGTCCTTCACGCCGGCAAACCTCATCCAAGTAACAAACTGAAAAACTGGAACTAATTCTACAACACATTCCATCCAAATTCATGTAATTGTACAGTTTCACAGCAACAAGCAATGGAAGTAAAACAGAAACATTTTGCTGGTAACTTTGACAAAGCCTCAACCTCTTACAGCAGTCAATTTGAACATTAGCTTTTCAAAACCAACCAGATTATACTTGGAGGAGAGAGAACAGCTGAATGCATCCAAGGGAGAGTGTGTGTTTTTTTTATAATTACTATTTGCGTTTTGAATCCTTGCACTTGTCAGCATTTTCACTGTATAAATGATGTTAGCATTGTTGGTGCTAAATATCAGCAGTGATTTGAATAAAAACTGACTCTGCTGGTCATGAGGCACATGGTACAGATAACGATGCAGTCGAGGATTTGGCTGCAAAGATGGTCAACCATACTCTGAAACATTAACTCAACTGGTAATTTCAGCTAAACAGATTCGGTTATGACTAAACAAACATGACTTGAATAAGTGAACTGAAAATACCCTTGTCTCAGCAGCAGATAGGTTCCACCGAGGTTCAGGATCCTGCAGGCCATGGTTTAACTGACTGGAGGGTAATGGGTTACTCCAAATGGATTCACTGCACATGGAGGGCTCCATCTTTGTTTCAAGCTTAGCATTTAAAGAACGTTGGCGTACCATTTTCATGTCCCTTTCCCTAGAGAGTATAAAGTTTTTGAGTGTTAAGCTATTACCTTGTGCTCATGCAGGTATTGCAAATGAGACAGCTCAATGCAACAATTTCCAGTTATAACTTGAATTGATTTATTATTCTAACATGTATTACGTTGCAGTGAAAAGTATTGTTTCTTGTGAGCTATATAGATAAGCATACTGCTCACAGAGTAGAAAGGGGAGAAGGAAAGGATAGGGTGAAGAATGTAATGTGGCAGTTACCGATAGGGTGAAGAGAAAGATCTGCTTACTGTGTGACCATAAGTCCAATGATAGCAAGGAAAAAGCTGTTCTTTATTTATTCCACCTTGCTCAGTTTTAGAGTTGGCCTAACACATACAACTCAATAACTTGTGCTTATTCGTAGAGATGTAATCAAAAAATACAAGACACAGAGTCAAAGAAAGTGAGAGGAAGGGTGTTGTTAATGACTATGTTTTGGGCTATTTCAATGATGATTTGGGAGGAGTGGAAACCCAACTGGAGCAATTCAAACAAGGAGCTGAGATAGCAATGGACAAAGATCTGTGAGACAACAACATGTTCGATGACTAAGAGGCTTAGAGATGGGACTGTGGATTGCAAGGATATTTATTTGTAGGGGGCAACACTGCTACCAGATTCAAAAGGGAAAGGGGACATGCTCATGGAGAGGGAGCTATTTACATCACCTAGTATCAAGATCAAGGAAATTGGGAAGTCAGTGGATAACATTGGGAATGGAATCCAGCTTGTTTTTCACTGGCTGCCAAGTACTTTGAGGTGCCATGAGATCACAAAAGACCAGATACAAATGCAACTTTTTGTATCAGAAAATATTCAAAATGAGTATTTTATCAAGTGGCTCATGAATCAATTCTAGGTGAAAGACGAACCATTTCTCTTTTCTCTCTCTTGACATTTCTTCATCCTCATCATCACTGAACTTCAGCTTTTCAGAGTAATCCACTTCCTCATGCTCGCCTGAATAAAGAAAAAGTGAGGGCGAGGGTCTCAGATTGGACTGCCAAATTTAAACACTCTCAAAAAAAAATGCATAGTAAGAAGTCTCACAACACCAGATTAAAGTCCAACAGGTTTATTCAGTAATATGAGCCTTCAGAGCACTGCTCCTTCATCAGGTGACTCACAGAAAGCACAGATATGTCAGTCCTGAGTATAAAATCCTGAGTATAACAGTGGAAATCTGCTTCTCAACCACTTCAATTTTTTTTTGAGCGAAGCACAATATATCCTGGTAAAATAATGATAGTACCACCAGCACTTGTCAACACAAACCACAAGTCCTACATTGTTAGGAAATCAGGGATTTTCTTTCAGTGTTCAGCTGATGAGCTATGTTTTATTGCATTTTTGTTTGGAACAATCAGGGGTGCTCTGAAGACCTGTTGACTTGATAATCTCTAGCCTGCACCCTGTAAGTGCTGTATGGTCTTGGGTCCTGGAACTGCAAACCATAGGGGCCAACCAAGCAGTCCTACTGGCATTTTCTTCTCTTAAAGGCTGGTTTGGACTGTGGGTAAATGTGAAGGGCTGCAAAGAATTTGCTCACCATCAAAGTAACTGTGTTAGTTCATTATCTAAAAAGAACAAAAGTGTGGGGCTACTGGGAAAAGTCAAGGGAAAGTGACTGACACTAGGTGAACTATTTCTTCCAATGGCTAGCAGACACAATGGGCTGATAGCCTCCTTCTAATTTGATTTATTATTGTCACATGTATCAGTACACAGTGAAAGTATTGTTTCTTGCACGCTATACAGACTAAGCATACTATTCATAGAGAAGGAAACGAGACAGTACAGAATGTAGTGTTACAGTCATAGCTAGGATACAGAGAAAGATCAACTTAATGCGAGGTAAGTTCATTCAAGTTGGATGGCAGCAGGGAAGAAACTATTCTTGAATCTGTACTGTAACCTTTCTAGTTCTGAACAGCACAGCAATTCTAATTACATGAATAGCCATCCAACTCTGCTCTACAGCTTCAGATTTTTTAGACACCTATCTATGCACTGAACATTCCCTATCCATACAAAGATGTTAACTCGCAATATGTTACAAATTACATCAAGTCCAGTAGGAAACCAATTATTCCACGCAACCACAAAAGTGCAGATTATAGGCACTTAATTAAAGTTCAAGGAAGTCGTTTGATTTCTCTCACCTGCCCATCCGTCTTCTGTTTCAATGTCCAGCTGATCCAGTTCCTTCAGGTCATCAGGATTGACGATGGCGGGTCGATCGGTCGATTCACCTGGTCGCCGAGCAGGCCTGGCTGGGCGAGTAGGGCGTGTTACTCCTCGGGGATATCTGTCAATAAACACATTGGTAATTAAAGCGTGAAACATGCATTAGGCCTGGACTAATCATCAAGTACTGGAGTGAATTATACATGATGTAAAGATGCCGACGTTGGACTGGGGTAAACTCAGTAAAGTTTTACAACACCAATTTTAAATCCAACCAATTTATTTGGTAGTAAATTCGTGAGCTTTCGACTCTATAGCCTTCAAACGAAGGCTATAGAGTCGCTATAGAGGCTTTGGTGAGACAATCCAGAGCGAGAATGCAAGCAATCTCAGCAAACAACATGCAACCTCTGTCCTTCACCATGCTCCTTCCATTTTATACTGCCATGATCCTGAGATTGAAACAAACATGCTGGTTGGATAATGGGACTTACAGTCCAATCAGAATACCCGGTAATTTATCCATCCAGATGTTTAATCCTATTTTATATTCATAGATCATGTTTAAAAAATTATTGACTAGCCCAATTTATCTGTGACTGTAAATGTTCTAATAAATCACAGCTTCCAAACAATAATATTAAACACACAGGGTGTAAATATGCAAGCTCTTACCTAATTGGCTCAGGTGGCTGGAATGGATATTGTAAGGATCCTTGTGGACCAAGGACTGGAGTAGGTTGAGGTCCCCGTGATTGTGGCGTGCACATCTACAGAGACAGAAAACCCATTCCAAACATTGGTAAAGAGGTGATCAACAGATGAAGTAAGCCCTTGTGTATAAAGATTCTGTGACAGCGCACACAACACTCCCACACCTCCACCCCTAGCAGCACACAAAGCAACCTCGGACAACCCCCCGACGACACGGCCCGCGACAACCCCCCGACGACACGGCCCGCGACAACCCCCCGACGACACGGCCCGCGACAAACCCCCGACGACACGGCCCGCGACAACCCCCCGACGACACGGCCCGCGACAAACCCCCCGACGACACGGCCCGCGACAACCCCCCGACGACACGGCCCGCGACAACCCCCGACGACACGGCCCGCGACAACCCCCGACGACACGGCCCCGACAACCCCCCACGACAGGGCTCACGACACCCGCACAACAGGGCTCAGGGCCTACGACAACCCCCCACACAGGGCTCAGGGCTCACGACCAACCCCCCACAATAGGGCTCAGGGCTCACGACAACCCCCCACAACAGGGCTCAGGGCTCACGACAACCCCCCACAACAGGGCTCAGGGCTCACGACAACCCCCCACAACAGGGCTCATGACAACCCCCCACGACAGGGCCCACAATAACCCCTCGCGACAGCGCCCACAGCAACCCCCCGATAGCATCCACAACAATCCCCAGACACAATGAACAATAAGCCCCACAGAGAGAACAAAAGTGGACAGGACCAATATAAGTTTATACTGTCTTTGGGAAGTTAAAAATTCCAGCTAAACACAGTGGAAAAAGTGATTACAACAACTGGTAAACAACACAACTTAACAGCACAGCACAACAACAGCCTACACAATTCCACACTGCACTCAGGGCAAAAGTTGTACAGAATTGGCAAGAGACCCAGGAAAGATAGCAACTGATTGTTTTATTATTTCGGATAGCAATCCTTCTTGTATCAGATCAGAATATCAGCTGCCATAATTGCTGGCACTTGAGCTGTTGGCATCAATGTTATATCATTTTCTCATTTTCTGAATGTAGATTATCCTTTATAAACAAGATTAACAGGGAAATCAAATCCCATTAGAACACTATTCTTCATGATGTTAGTGACCTGGGAGCTATATTGATTGTACAATCTTTCGCCATCCCTACTGAATACTTTCACCTTGTTTAGCTGGTACAGTTCACTCTTACTGAGAAAACCAGAGATAGATTTTTAAAATAGTAGCTAATTAGTTTTATAGATGACACTTGATCTACGTGATCTCCTTGACTGGTTTTGGTTGCCAAGAGGGGCTAGCGAAGATTTCTGCCAGAGTATTTCATGCCACGTTGGTCCTAGAGTTTTTCTGCTTGTCCAAGGACATTACTACACTGCAGGAGTTTGAAGGGGTGGGTGGAAACAGGAAGTGCCTGCCTATGATTCTTCAGCCATAATGAGTGTGGGGCAGGTTTGATGGACTGCATTTAAAAATACACCTCCCTATCATCTTCTCAAGGACAATTAAAGATGGATAAGCAACGCTGGCCTTGCAACATTCACATCCCAGGAAAGAATATTTAAAAAGCTGGTCTCTCCCTGTCCTTCATTTTTTGGAATATTTTCCACACTAAAAATCCTTTTCACAAACTTCTCTTCCTGTGGTCATAATTTCCTATTAATGGTTATCAGAGTAAATTACTAAGTCAACGTATCTCTTCAATTCTGGTCTGTTATCATGGCTTAGCTGCAGGTTTTGGGCTCTGAGGTGTCACTGTGAAGCAAGTTTCTGAAATGATTCTCAATTTCATTGCAACATTATGTAAAAATGCATGAATTGTGGAAACGCCACAGGCAGTTTACTGATTCTGTCATCAACTTACAAACGTAGGCAACATATCACGGTAAGTGGATGGGAATTGGTGAGTGCCCGTCGGCAGTGGTATTCCCAGTCCTCTCCTCAGTGGAGTAGCAGGACGCAGCGAAGGCTCCTTTGGGTCACTTGACGGCACTGGCGTGTGCACTGGATCTTCTTGGTCTGAGCTTTTGGCTTCTACCTCGGACGGAGGTGGGGCAGGTGCAACTGTGGGGTTCAGGTTGCGCCCACCACCCTCTCTCCAAATGGCTACATCTGCAAGGAGAAACACAACTGCTCGATTCCAAAACATAACCAACCAGTAAGCAGCTGTATCACAATAAAGTGGCTGAGTCTTCAAATAGGGCAGCATATCAGATATATTCCACTGGTTACAGTTTCAAGATCGAGGGCAAATGCATCAGCCAATTTAAACCAGGGACTCATCTAGATTTTTGAATTTAATCATCACAACTTTATGGGAAAGCATTCCACAAAATCCCTGACAAGGCCTTGACCAGATACTTTCTATTTCTTTCTTTAAATGTGAGAGATATTGAGCACAACATGGTTGGATTTTCTTCACAAAGCAATTTAAAACAGCTAATTATAGCTATCTGCATCTTTAATTTCACAACAGGTTTTGAGTTAAAGAATAAATCATGTGTCACAGATAAACGTATCTCATTTACAGTGATGTATTTTACACACCAGCACTAATAGGAAGTAGTTTCATATTCACACCAGGTTGACTAAGAAAGTGTTTGCTTAAGCCACTTTCATGCAGAGTTATTTAAAACCTTTCCACTCAGCTTCCCATTTAACAGATTGGTTTATTCATTCTTGGAGGAACAAATCTGTAGAAAAATAACTTCAAGGAAACAACAAGAGTTACTTGTTTGGGAAGTCACAAAAATGTGCTCTTGCAAAACAGATAAGGATTCAATGTAAAGTTCATAGGACCGTTTATCAAGTTTCAGGTTACTTAGCTATTTCATCCAGTGTTTCAGAACTTTTAGAAATATTAGTACCAAACCGGACTCTTGAATAAGAATCATGTAGTGAAATCCTGAGCCAGTTGGCAAGTTAGGGCTCGCCATATGGTTTGGGTAAACACAGCTGCTGTGTCATCATTTCACCAAATGCAAGTTAGAAACTGAAAGTGGAATTACTGCCTCTCCTTGGAATCTGATGGACGTTTCTCTCTCTGTCACTCAGCACTTGTATAAACACCATATGCTACAAAACAATCCCAGAAAATGTCTGCATGCCAGCAGGAGTTTCAGCTATTGCATATATCTGTGGTCCTTACTCTGTGGGCGGAGGCTTGGTCCTGGCCCATATGACTGATCTGTGGTGTCCTTTTCTTTTCCAGCCTTTTCCTGGTCTCCAGCTGCTTTCAGCGTTGGAAATTCCTCTTGAGAGAATGGTAACTGCTTGTTTAATCCTCTTCCGCCTAAAACAATGATTTTTAAAAAGTCAATCACAAACAGAGCCCAGATGTATATAAGACATTACAATTCCCAAAGCTCTGTCTATGCTTCCTGGGGTATAGAGTCCATACTGAAGACAGCTGAGCAATGCTCACCACCAATGCTCAGTAAACCATAAGGTTCCTGATTAGGGCTGAAGGATCTGTCACCAATAGGACAAGGAGAGAATGAGAGTGCCAGACAGCACAGAGGAACATTAAGGTGGAGGAGGCAGCAGAGATAGGTGGGATTAAACACTGCAAGAATTTAAGGATGCTTTTAAATTAAACACCCGGGAAATCAGGGAGCAAGATAAGTCAATAGGATAGGGTGATAGGGCAAGAGAATTAGGAAGTAATTTTAACCCCCAGGACAGGTGGGTTGAAATCAAACGAGATATTTAGAAGTCTCAAATCTAACAAAACTAGCCCATTTCTGGGTTTGACAGAGGCTAGACAGAGGGTCAACAACTAAAACACTCCCAGGCAAGTAGGCAATTATATCGCTATGGCAATAGAAGATTCAAATTAAACCCATTTACAGGTTTAACCCCAGGCAGATGAGTCCCCCAGGTTTCAAATGAAATATAAAGTTTACTTATTAGTCACAAGTAAGGCTCACATTACCTGCAATGAAGTTACTGTGAAATCTCCCTAGCCGCCACATCCTGGTGGCTGTTCTGGTCAATGCACCCAATCAGCATGTTTTTCAGACTGTGGAAGGAAACCGGAGCATCCGGAGGAACCCCATGCAGACATGGGGAGAACGTGCAGACTCCATAAAGACAGTGATCGAAGGCAGGAATTGAACCCAGGTCCCTGGCATTGTGAGGCAGCAATGCTAACACTATGCCACCTTGACACCTTTTATATTTAATATAAAATAAATGTAATATATATATCTGTGGGTCAAGGTGACAGGAATACATTCATAAGAGCTCCTTAAGCTTACCATACACTCACACACCCTCCCCCGCTGACCCCCATCCCTACTATCTTCATCCCCTCTCCCCACATTCAGAAATTCTCCCTGCTAACATTGGGCCTCCAGCATGGAATAGGCACCTGGGTTTTGGAGTGTTAATAAATATTTCAGCACAGTGGGCAGTCATTCAGTTCAACATGCTTTAGGAAATATTCCTCTTCAGTGCCTGCGACTGGTGCCCTATTTCCCTGCTCTTCTTAATATGCTGCAAATTTGGTTGCGATCAGGAGCCATTGTAAAGAATTTCCAAGTTAAGCCCAGCAGCTTCCAGCAAGGCATAAGAAAGACTCAATATTCTACGTCAAGCATGAATTAAGAACATAATATTTATGAAAGGACTGGGAGGGGATAATATGATGAAACATTAGAAGTCTGGTCTGAAGAAACAATGATGGGTTTAACATTAATCCTGGAGTACTGGTTTTAGTTTTCACTGTGTGTGAATTACATAGATATGTACACACACATGAATCAGAAGCATAAGCCATTCAGCCCACTGAGTCTGTCCCACTATTTGACAAGACCATAGCTAATCTGATTGTGACTCCAACTCTACTTTTCTAGCTATTCCCTATACACTTTGACTTGCTCGTCAATCAAAAATCTAAACAATTCATAGTCTTAAAAATATTCAATGACCTGGTCTCCAGAGAAAAAAAATCTCATCTCCATCTTAAAAGATTTTAAAACTGTGTTCCCTGGTTTTAATCTCTCCCATTGTGGGGCACATCCTTTCAGCATCTGCCCTGTCAAGGTGCCTCAGGACCTTGTAGGTTTCAATAAGGTCACCTTTCACGCTTCTAAACTCCAATGGATACAGGCCCAACCTGTCCAACCTTTCCTTATAAAATAATCCTTTTCTCCCATGAATCAGTTGATCTGACTGATACATCTATTAAAGGAGACTGATTATATTTTGACGTGCTGAGGTCTGTGTGCACAGCAAAAGTAATACATCCAATGCTCTTGGAAACACATAACTTATTAATACTGTAAGTCAATCCATTTAAGTAGATTTATAACATTTATCAGAGAAGTGACAAAAGTTATCAGAATACACAAAAGTCACGGCACAGTGATACATTGGTTAACCTTGCTGCTTAACACTGCCAGGGACCTGGGTTCAATTCCTGGCTTGGTTCACTGTATGTGGAGTTTGCACATTCTTCTCCTGTCTGCGTGGGTTTTTTCCAGGTGCTCCGATTTTCTCCCATAGTCCAAAAATATGCGGGTTAGGTGGATTGGCCATGCTAAATTGCCCCTTAGTGTCAGGGGAACTAGCAAGGGTACATGCATAGGATTATGAGAATAGAGCCTGTGTGGGATTGTGGTCGGTGCAGACTCGATGGGCTGAATGGCCTCCTATATGATTCTATGATCTATGAACTCACCACCTCCTGGTCCTGCTGACTTTGCCTTCAGTTGTGCCCATGACTTTACTCCACCTTGTGCTGAATTTGTATTCTGTCGATTGTCAGAGGAAGAAAGTTCAGTAAATTTCAGGCAACAAACAACTCAAAGAACCCAGCTCCGAGATACAGCCACTCTCAAATCTGAATCTCAATCAACCACCACTACCAGTGTGATTCTTTTCACACGCAAATCTAAACAGAGAAGCACTGCAATGCTGAACCAGCTGCAACCCTTTTATTGCCCTTTTTTTATTGTGTCTCGAAGCAATTTTCTCACCTTTCATTCCTTGCATCAAATTTTCATTTAATATTCTTTTATACAGACTTCAACACAAGCATTAAGCCAGTGATTTGTATTGGAGAAACCAATCTTAATCAGATCAGCGTTATTGCCTGCTCCCTTGCCCACACTGCCGACAGGCTTACCAAAACGCTCAGCTCTTACCTCGTGGACTGGTGCTGGCTTTGGCACACTGGAGACAGATGTCTGTGAAGCCGGCTGCAATGGCAACTCCGGCTGCTGTACTGCTGATGCACCGGTACTGCAAAACACAATGGCAGCAAGATCAGCAAAAACCACTATCCTGCAAGGTGTCCCAACAGAGAAAAGATCAGAACTTCCCTCAAAATTCAAGTTCGAACAGAACACAGAAAATCCTTTCTGTGCAGAAGGAGGTCATTCAGCCCATCGAGTCTACACCACTCAGACCCCATTCCCTATAACCCTACTTATTTATCCTACTATCCCGCTGACACTAAGGAGCAATTTAGCGTGAATAATTCACCTAACCCACACATATTTGGACTGTGGCAGGAAACCACAGAAGCACCTGGAGGAAACCCATGCAGACATGGAGACAATGTGCAAACTCCACACAAACAGTGATCCAAGCCGGGAATCAAACCCAGATCACTGGCGCTGTGAGGCAGCACTGTGCCGCCTACAAATAAAAGATTTAGCCAACACATTGATAAGATGGACATATGGGACAACTTCTCAAAGTTTGGCTCAATTTAAACAAGCTGCCAAGTTCATTTTAACTTCATCCCCTTGTTCCTGCCAGATTTGGTTACTCCAATCCTCTCCTGATCAGCCTCCCATCTTCCAATTGCCATAAACTTGAGATCATCTAAAGCTCTGATGTCTGTATTCTAATTCACACCTGGTCTTGTTCATCCATCAGCTTCAGCACTTTTTGTCAGTAGTTGTTTACAATTCTACATCAGGGAGAACATGTGGCAACCTGGCCCCACGTATGTCCTTACTCCCATTCACCACAGAAATTCTGTTAGCACAAGTTCCAATAATTTCTGGTTTCTACATACACCTGTGGTAATGTGGTTGCTGATACAAATTAACTTGGCTACAATAAAGGTCTCCGAAAAAGGTGCGTGCTGCAGCGGCTTAGGGAGCAGGAAGATCCAGGAAAATTTTCCCAGCGTATGAAGAAATGCTTCTGAAAGGAGAAATAATGAGGCCTTCAGTAGATGGTGAGGCTGAAAGAAGTGGCCATGAGTAGGCCTACTCCTTCTAATACATGAAAGAGGGGACTTGTTCTATTAGTCCACAGTGTACCATCCTTCCCTAATCCTGATAGTCCCACCAGCAGTACAAGAAACTAGGGATCGGGGATGGGATGGGGGGATAATAACTGTTTTCTGTCGTGTTGCAGCAGGGAGAGAAAGGCTCCTGGTCACAATGGCAGTGACAGTGATGGTGAACTGGTTCTCTCCATCCCATTTCCTGCTGTTGTATCATGTAAACACTGGACAGTTGAAACAGGAGACTGCAGACCAGGGTCACTTCATTTTAGCTGAGCAGCCACCAAGATTATACCGGTGCCACAGGAAAGATTCCTATTCCTCCCTATTAAAGGAAGGAAACAGAAGAGTTTTATTTTAAAGTAACTCAAACAACCGTACTTCTTTTGGTCCTGCTGCTCCTGTTTGCTTGCCCATCCTGTTCCGTCTTTTGGTACAATGGTCACGTTCGGGTCGTTTCCTTTGTTTTCAGCCTTTAAGCTGGGAAGGTTTGCAGGCGGGGGCATGCGCCGGGCAGCAGCCACTTTGCCAAGACTCTGCAAGCCATGTCGAGGGACAACTGTAACACACATTAGACAAAGCTCAGAATCGCACCGTAGAAGACAGGAATGTGCGCAAGAACCTGCACCTAAAACCAGAAGGAAGGGAAAACCTTCCAGGATATACAGTGAAGAATAGTCCAGACAGCAACCACACAACTGCAGCATTAGCCCAAAACAAATCTCTTTCATAACGATGCTATAGCTGCAGCGCAAGTATAGCCTGATATCACACTCTACAGAGTAGGCAATAAGAGAGGAGCTCTTATAACAAATAGAAGTTCTTAATTTAACTTGTTACAGCTTCAAAGATGTAATAACAAGCATTATCTTAGATCAAGTATAAATTAAAGCAAGGTTTTAAGTTGAAATGGCTGAATGTAAAATACAAGATTCAATAATAATGCAAAGTTTTTTAAAAAGGTGAAAAGAATGCTTCAGTACTCTGGGACTCCTGACTACGACGCAGTGTTTGGAATGTGACCATGTCACGAGGTCATCAAAAATCAGCAAATCTACACAAGGGAGATGCCAGAAAATTATTTCAGAATTCAATGGGTCAAAGCTAGAGTTGATAATATGAATCTCAGAAATGGCACGTTTGCTCTTTCATAACTTCCACGTAACTTCAGCCAAGTCCTGGAATATAGCCACTATAAGTTTTGGAAAAGAATTAGCAAGACTGAGTAGAAGAGAGAGACGAAGAGAGAAAGAGAGAGAAAGACTGATTGAAAGCGAGAAAGGCTGATTGTCAGAGAGAAAGGCTGATTGAGAGAGAGAGAGAAAAAGAACGAGACAGAGAGTGAGTTGGACCAAGAAAAAGATAAAGAGGTTTACAGACAGAGAGCACATGAAGGAGAATATATGTCTCAACACTACAACTGCACTCAGGATCAGCCTCAGCAGCAATTGACAAGGAGTTAGAGTGACAATCATACACAGAACCATTTCTAGTATAACCTGTTGTTATTGGGAAACAAAAATGGGGCTCAGAAAAAAAGCACTGAGAAATCTATATGCCGTAAACCACAAGTCCCAGTAACTATATATCTGGGTGAATTTTTTTTGTTACACACCTCCTGAATGTTTCTGGGTTTCTAGTGACTTTCCTTTGTACTTATCGAACAGACTGAGAGAGGAGTACTTCGATTTTCCATCCTTCCCCTTGGTAGTTTGCCCCAAACGATCTGACATTGCGCTGGAATGTCATCGAGTATGATGGTTGTTTTCAGCACCGCTGAGAGCGTGCCCTCACTGGAGGAATAAAAACAGAAATATTGTTCAGAAGTAAGCTTTACCCCCAAATTTCCATGAGTATATTCCAACCTATACACAGGAAACCCACTGCTGTTCCCAAAAAGCACTGAACGGGCATCCAATATAACCCAGAATTTCCTCAGCAGCATAAACTCTGACAGCATGACACAATGAATTCTCTATGGTGGAATCCACACTTTGACTGCATTTGGGTACAAGTGTTAAACCTGGCAAGCAGCTGCAGGTTAGAAATGGTCACATCAAACTGAAGAAAAATGTCAGCAGGAATCTTCCTGCCCATTGCAGCAAGATGAGTACTTCCCAAACTATTGACTTATAGTCATAGTACAGCATAGTACAGACCCTTTGGCCCTCCATGTTGTGCCGAGTTTTATCCAAACCCAAGATCAAACTATCCCACTCCCTCTCATTCTGGTTTGTCCACGTGATTATCCAATAACTGCTTGAAAGTTCTTAAAGTGTCCGACTCCACTATCACAGCAGGCAGTGCATTCCAGACTCCAACCACTGAGTAAAGAACCTACCTCGGACATCCCTCCTATATCTCCCATCGTGAACCTTATAGTTATGCCCCCTAGTAACAGCTACATCTACCCAAGGAAATTATCTCTGCATATCCACTCTTATCTACCCCCCTCATCATCTTATAAACTTCTATTAAGTCGCTTCTCATCCTTCCTCCACTCTTAAAAGACCCAGCTTCCTCAACCTTTCCTCATAAGACCTACCCTCCAAATCAGGCAGCATCCTGGTAAATCTCTCTGCGCTCTCTCCAATGCTTACACATCCTTCTTATAGTGAGGTGACCAGAACTGAATATAATATTCCAGATGTGGTCTCACCAAGGTCCTTTTTAGTTGCAGCATACCTCACGGCTTTTAAACTCTGTTAATAACTATAACACACTATAAGCCTTCTTCACAGCTCTATCCACTTGAGTGGCAACCTTCAGAGATCTGTGGATATGAACTCCAAATCTCTCTGTTCTTTCACATTGCTCAGAACCCTGCCATTGATCCTATAATCCACATTTAAATTTGTCCTATCAAAATGAATCATCTCGGACTTATCAGGGTTAAACTCCATCTGCCACTTTTCAACCCACCTCTGCATCCTATCAATGTCTCTTTGCAGCCTGCAAGAGCCCTCCACCTCATCCACTACACCACCAATCTTGGTATCATTAGCAAACTTACAAACCCATCCTTCAGCTCCCTCTTCCAAGTCATTGATAAAAATTACAAGTAGCAGAAGACCCAGGCTGATCCCTGTGGTACACCGCTGGTAACTGGCCTGCAGTCTGAAAATTTTCCCTCCACCCTCTGTCTTCTATGAGACTGCCAGTTATTTATCCAATCAGTCAAATTTCTTTCCATTCCACATCTCCTTACTTTCTTTAGTCTACCATGGGGAACCTTATCAAATGATTTACTAAAATTCATGTATATGACATGAAATGCTCTACCTTCATCTATGTACTTAGTTACCTCCTCAAAGAATTCAATCAAATTTGTGAGGCAAGACTTACCTCTCAAATCTGTGCTGATTATCCCAGATTAAGCTGCATCTTTCCAAATCATCATAAATCCTATCCCTCAGGAACTCTTCTATTAACTTAACAACCACCGACGTAAGATTAACTGTCCTATAATTACAAGGGTCATTCTTATTTCCTTTCTTGAAGGGAGGAACAATGTTCGCCACTCTCCAGTCCTCTGGCACAATCCTCATGGATAGTGATGAGCCAAAAATCAAAGCTAAAGACTCTGTAATCTCATCTCTTGCCTCCCAAAGTATGCTAGGATGTATTCCATCTGGCCCAGAGGACTTATCGACCCTCAGGTTTTTCAGAGTTGCTAATACATTTTCTCTCATAACATCTACCTCCTCCATCCTATCAGCCTGTATCACACACTCATCCTCAAAAATATGGCTCCTCTCCTTTGTGAGCACTGAAGAGAAATACTGATTCAACACCTCACCTATCTCTTCTGACTCCATGCACATCCCACTACTATCTTTGACTGGCCCTAACCTGACCCTGGTCATTCTTTTATTTCTCACATAAGAGTTTTCCTTGATCCGACCTGCCAACGACTTCTCATGCCCCCTCCGAGCTCTCCTCAGCCCTTTTTTGAACTCATTCCTTGCTACCTGGTAACCTTCAAGTGACCCAACTGAACCTTGTTTTCTTATCTTTACATATGCTTTCTTTTTTCTCTCAACAAAATATTCAACCTCCTTTGTGAACCACGGTTCCCTCACTCAGCTATTTCCTTCCTGCCTAACAGGGACATACCTATCAAGGACACGCAGTATTTGTTCCTTGAACAAGCTCCATTTTTCATTTGTGCTTTCAGCCGACAGTTTCTGTTCCCATCTTCTGCTTCCTAATTCTTGCCTAATTCTTCTTCAATAGACATAGAGTTAGTTGCTCCTCATATTGTTTTATGATTACATAAAGGGCAATTTACAATTTATAGAAATGATTTGGATGAAGGGGCAAGAGACAGCTGCTAAATACGCTAATGACATAAAAATTAGTAGAAAGAAGATCGTTAAATCATTCACTTTGATTAAAAAAGGGGTAATGCAGCACATAATGGAGCTAAGTAATCTAGAATGGAAGTAAGGTCATTGATGAAACAGCTGACGATGGTTAGATCTAGGACACTGCCCTGAGGAATCTTGCAGTGATATCCTAGAACTGAAATGACTGACTTCCAACCACTACAACCATATGACTTCAACCTGGGGTTTCCCCCTTGATTTCCATTGACTCCAGTTTTGCTAGGATTCCTTGATGCCGCACTCAGTCAAATGTTGCCTTGATGTTAAGGACAGCCATTCTCACCTCTTTGAACAAAGACTGTAAATGAGCTCAGGAGCTGAGTGATCTTGGCATAACCCAAACTGAGCTTCTGTCAGCAGGTTACTGCTGAGTAAATATCACTTGGTAACAACTGTTGATGACCCTTTCCATTACTTTGATGATTAAGAATAGTATGATAGGTCGCTAATTGACTGAGTTGGATTTGTCCTGCTTTGTGTGTACAGGACATACCTGGGCAATTTTCCACACTGCTGGACAGATGTGACTGAAACAACTTGACTAGGGACATGGTAAATTTTGGAGCACAAGTCATAGAACATTAAGCACAGTATAGCCCTTCAGCCCTCAATATTGTACCGAGTTATGCCTAATCCCAAGATCAAACTATTCCCTCCCTATAATTCTGCTGTGCTCCATCATCTCATAAATCTCTATTAAGTTGCCTCTCATCCACCTCCGCTTCAAAGAGAAAAGTACAGCTCCTTCAACCTTTCCTCGTAAGACCTACCCTCCAAACCAGGCAGCATCCTGGTAAATCTCCTCTGCATTCTCTCCAATGCTTCTACATCCTTCTTATAGTGAGGTGACCAGAACTGCACACAATATTTCAAATGTGGTCTCACCAACATCTGGTACAATTGCAGTGTAAAGCCTCTTAAACTCAAATCCCTTGTCTTCAATCCTCTTGCTGGAGTACTGTCAAGATTCATTGCCTTCAGCCATTTTTTGATATCACAGAATAAATTGAATTGGCTGAAGGCTGACATCTGTGATGCTGGGGATTTCTTGAGGAGGCTGAGATGGATCATCCACTCAGCACTTTTGTTTGAAAACTGCTGTAAATGCTTCGGCTTTTTTTTGTACAGATGGGCTGGGTTCCTCCATCATGGAGGATGGAGATATTTGTAGGCCTTCTCCTCCAGTGAATTGTTTAATTGTCCCATCACCATTCATAGCTGACATGTGGCAACACTGCAGAGCTTAGATCAGATCCACAGGTTGTGGAGTCAATTAGTTCTGTCTATTACTTGATGCTTATGCTGTTTGGCATCCGAGTAGTTCTGCGTTGTAGCCTCATCAGGTTGACGCCTCACTTTTAGGTATGCCTGGGTTGCTTGGTAATGGGAAAGTGCAGGATGTGCCGGGCCATGAGGTTACGGATTGAGTTTACATTCTGCTGCTGATGATGGCCCACTGCACCTCATGGATGCTTAGTTCTGAACTGCTGATCCACTCCACCTTTAGATTTAGATAGTGGTAGTGCCACACAAAATCATAGAGAGTAATTTTTCTTTGTTTGTTATTTATTGGCCATTTCTTGGAGGGCATATTGCTGTGGATCCAGAGTCACACGTAGACCAGACAAGATAAGGACAGCAGATTTCCTTCACTGAAGGACATAAGTGAATCAGATGGGTTTTTACGATAATCAACAATGGTTTCATAGTCATCAGTAGATTTTTAATCCCAGACCAGCTCTAGATTACTAGTTCAGTGACAATACCACAATGCCACTACTTCCCTGGTTGTTGAGAGGTAATATAGACTGAATGCACAGTTCTAAATAGTCTGTAGGATCAAAGGGATCTGCAGGTTTATGTGTGAAAGTGAAAAGCATATGGGACCTTGGGCCTTACGAACAGAAGCACCAAGTACACCAGCAAAGAAGGTACGCTGAATCCTTTTAAAGTTCTGGTTAGGCTACAACTGGACTTTGTGTTATAGAGGGTGCAGAGGAGATTTATCAGAATGCTTCCAGGGATAGGGTATTTTTGCTACAAAGTTAGGTTGGAGAAGCTGGGGTTGGTCTCCTTGGAGAAGAAGCTTGAGGGAAATTTGATAGAGGTGGACAAGATTATGATAATTTCTGATCAGGTAGTTAAAAAGAAAGTTATTGTCAGGATTAGAGAACACACATTGAAGTTTTTGGGCAAGGAATGCCAGGGGAGGAGACAGAGAATGAGAGGTAATGACCTGGAAATCACTGCCCAAGAGGGGTACAGAAGCTGTAATAATCTCAAAAAGAAATTAGATGGGTGCTTGAGAAAATAAAGTTGCAGAGTGACAGAGACCAAACAGGGGAATGGGACAGAGAGGGTACAATTGATGGGCGAAGTTGTATCCCCATGAAAGATTAAGGGATGAACCAGTTAAGGTATTTCAAGATTTGTTAAAGTGAACAGATACAACTGTCAATGTTGTTGTATAAGTTAATTTTTGAAAAAAACCCTCTGAAACATTGAGTGTAAAAGTGTGGTTTTGTGGGGGTGTGGGTGGTCACCATTTTGAAATGTCATCGACATCTGACACAAAATAATCACATATATATGGTTCAAGTCCATAGGATTCATAAAATCAGCCTCGCAGACAGAGGATGTGGTTAAGAAGGCGTATGGTGTAATGCCTTTCATTAGTCTAGAGATTGAGCTTAGGAGTCGGGAAATAATGTTGCAGCTTTATAAGACCCTAGTCAGACCTCTCTTGGAATACTGTGCTCAATTCTGGTCGCCTCATTACAGGATGTGGAAGCTATTGAAAGAGTGCAGAGGAGATTTACAAGGACGTTGCCTGGATTGGATAGCATGCCTTATGAGGATAGGTTGAGGGAGCTCGGTCTTTTCTCCTTAGAGAAACGAAGGATGAGTACTGACCTGATAGAAGTGTATAAGATGTTGAATGGTAAAGATCAGGTGGATTCTCAGAAGCTTTTTCCAAGGGCTGGAATGGTTGCTACACTGTGCTGGGGAGTAGGTACAGAGGAGATATCAGGGGTAAGTTTTTTACTCAGAGAGTGGTGGGTGAGTGGAATCAGCTGCCGTTGGTGATGGTGGAGGCAAATTCAATAGGGTCTTTCAAAAGACTTCTGGATGAGTACATGGGACTTAATAGAATTGAGGGTTACAGGTAAGCCTAGTAGGTATAGATAACATTGGTGCAACTTGTGGGCCAAAGGGCCAGTTTGTGCTGTAATTTTTCTATGTTCTACATTCTATTAAACTCTTCACAATTTCATAGCACAACCTGTATCACCTCCTCGATTCCCTGCACCCAGTTCTAAGCTACTGGTCAGTAAAAAGTGCATTTGTCAGATGAGAAATGGAGGCTATCAATACGAGTACAGAATATCGTGGTTTCAAAAGTGGGGATCAATCTATACACTAGCATATACAAAGATGTGACTTTTGGGACTGGAAAATGGAGTAATCTTATTTGCCACGATTTTGTGTTTTCTCTGGCGATGCAGCTCAAAACAAGGTGGCAAAATCTTCAAATTTGAACCTGGCCATTCAGGGGTCATGTCAGGAAACTTTCGAACAGAGAGGGGCGGATATCTAGAACTCACCCACCCACCAACACACCCAAGAAGCTGCTGAGGCTGGGAGTCAATTGAAAACTTCAACGCTAAAGTCAATGGATTTGTATTGGACATCGGGCAGAGGATCAAAAGATATGGAACCAAGACAGAGATACAGAAGAATCTTTGAGGACCTGAATGGCCTCCTCCTGTTCCTTTGAGACAGATTAGCACCATTAGTTTTGGGAGCTGAGAGTAAAAAAGACCAGATGAGAAAATATAGCTATTTTTGACTATAATAAAAATTGAAATTCTCATTGTGCACAACACAAATCATAGACCTCAGCTTCAGTTCTCATTTGGACATTGCACTACAGGAACGAGCTCAAGGCGTTGGAAAGGATGAAGAGGTTTTACGTAAATGGTACCAGGGTATAGAGATTTCAATTATATGGAGACTAGGGCAAGATGCACATCCCAAGAGGGTGACAGAAACAGAGTGAGTGGCAACTTTCAAAAAGGAACCAGATAGTTAGATAGTTGAAAAGAAAAAGTTTGCAGGGATATGGGGCTCATCCAAAGAGCACGATGGGTTGAATAGCCTTTTTTATTGCTGTATGATTCTAGGAGGGCAGTCAGGACCTCACTGTAATCCCCCACTAAAGACCGAGCTAGGTATTGAGGGCACCACAGAACATTCTGCGTCCATGACAACAGACACAGAAAGAATTATGAGGATCATTTCTTATGATCTTGTAAACTCAAGATTAGTTTTAAAGCGAGTTGCTACAAATGAAGACCTTTGTCGAAGCCTGTTGCTTTACTGCTCTATGCCAGCCCTCCACATGACATAGAGAGTCTCAACAGTGAGTCAACGCAGGCACAAGATCCTGGGCTACTTAGATACCAGGCTATAATAGCAGCAGGCTGAAGCTTTTAATCCGCAGTTTTAGTTGGGAGTTCAGAAAACCCAAAGGAACTAGAGTCCGTGACTCCAATATCTCCTTAGAGATTAAACTTCAGAATCAAAGCTGGCACTTAGTGTCAGTACTGCGGGAGTATGCAATGGCAGAGGTGCTGTCTCTCCGATGAGACACTGATCAGAGGCTCTGTCTGCTGCACTTTCTACATATTCTGTGGCTGCCTCGGATCCAGTGAGAGTATTTGAAGGGGAAAAAGAGAATTTGCTCTGTGCTTTATGCAGCAATCCCCCTCACCATCAGCCAAAGCAGGGTGTACCAATCTTGCATTTTTCAGTCTGAGGAATAAGATGATGGGAACAGAATGAAGGCCAGACATTATCAGAGTCATAACAGCAACTGAAGAAATTAGGCTGAATAACTGCAAACAGTAATTAAAAGATTAACCCACTGTCTTCCCATTCTGTTCAATGTTGGGGAACAACAATGGGGAGAGACATCCTTAACTCGTAAACCCAGCACCCACCAACCTAGAGATTACACCCTCCTCCTCAAACCCTGCAAACCAGATACCACACATAGAAAACAGAAAGTAGAAGTAGGAGTAGGCCATTGGGCCTTTCGAGCTTGCTGTGCCATTAATTCTGATCATCAAATTCAATATCCTGACCCTCCCCCTTCACCCCCATCCCTTAATCCCTTTAGCCCAAGAACTGAAGGAAATTCCTCCTTGAAATCTCACGTTTTGGCCTCAACTATATTTTGAAATCGTGAATTCCACACATTCACCACCCTCTGGGTGAAAAATTTTCCTCTCACCTCAACTCTAAAAGATTTACCCCCTCATCCTCAAATTATATCCCTTAGTTCTGGATTCCCCCACTATTGGGAACATTCTTTCTGAATCTAACCTTGTTGGAATTTTATAAGTTTCTATGAGATCCCCTCTCACTCTTCTAAACTCCAATGAATATAATCCTAAACGATTTAGTCTCTCCTCGTATGATAGATCTGCCATCCCAGGAATCAGCCTGGTAAACCTTTGCTGTACTCCCTCTATAGCAAGGACATCCTTCCTCAAATAAGGACAGCAAAACTGCACACAGACTCCATAAGTGGCCTCACCAACATCTTATATGATTGCAGCAAAACATTCCTATCCCTATATTCAAATCCTCCAAGGCAAATTACCAGAAAAGAATGAAAAGATGTCAGATGGGTCAAAAGGAAGTCCAGAGGTGGGGGAGTCATCATCAGGGGGAAGGGAATTAGAAAGGTTGGTCAGAAAAAATCTGATGTGGGAGATGTCTAGTGTCCAAAAGGTGGGGGCAGTGTCCAGGGCAGTAGTGCCAGAGGGAGGGGGGACAGTGCGCAGAGCCTGGGGAGGGTGGAAGGGGGTCAGTGTCACAAGGGGTGAGGGTCACTATCATGAGGGGGTGGTCAGTGTCAGGGAGGGGTGTTAGTGTCTGGAGGGGGGGGGGGGGGGGGTGCAGTCAGTGTCTGGACGTGAGATGGAGGGGTGATGTCAGCATCCAGAGGGAGGGCTGCACCCAGCATCTGGGAGCAAGGCCTGTGCCCAGCATTGAAGGGGGTGTGAGTTTTGGTGGCCTAGCCACCAAGAAGAGAGCTATGCCCAGCTTCTGGGGGGGCAGTGCCCAGCTCCTGGGGGGGGGCAGTGCCCAGCTTCGGGGGGGGGGGCAGTGCCCAGCTTCGGGGGGGGGGGCAGTGCCCAGCTTCCGGGGGGGGGGGGGGCAGTGCCCAGCTTCCGGGGGGGGGGGGGCAGTGCCCAGCTTCCGGGGGGGGGGCAGTGCCCAGCTTCCGGGGGGGGCAGTGCCCAGCTTCGGGGGGGGGCGTGCCCAGCTTCGGGGGGGGGCAGTGCCCAGCTCCGGGGGGGGGCAGTGCCCAGCTTCCGGGGGGGCAGTGCCCAGTGTGGGGAGTGGGGTTGCTTAGGGTAATGTCCATTGGGGGAGGGGTGTTAGCGTCCGGACGGACTGGCGGCCGGGCCCACCTTTGCTCCGCCGGTTTTCCCGGTCGGGTTTTCCCGAGTTTTTTCTCTCCGGGAATTGGGAGAGAAGATGGCGGCCGGATGCCGCCGGGAACAAAGCGGTCGAAAGCCCCGGGATTTGAACTAAGAAAAGACCTTTTACCTCAGAAATACCGACCTCGGCTTCTTCCCGGGGTTTAAACCGACACAATCCACACAACAGACAGGAACCGACACCGATCCGGTGGCCGATGGAGGCGGATAGAGGAGAATCCGCGGCCTAGGCGGCAGGATTGAGCTAAAAACCGACTCCGGCCTCGCAAAGGGGCCGCAAGAACTGCAGCCACAGCGCCGGCGCTTCACCCGGCGGCCGGAGCCGGAACTGCAGTCACAGCGCCGGCGCTTCATCCGGCGGCCGGAGGCGGAACTGCAACCACAGCGCCAGCGCTTCACCCGGCGGCCGGAGGCGGAACTGCAGCCACAGCGCCGGCGCTTCACCCGGCGGCCGGAGGCAGAACTGCAGCCACAGCGCCGATATTTCACCTGGCGGCCGAGAATGTAACTGCAGCCACAACGCCGGCCCTTCACCCGGCGGCCGGAAGCAGAACTGCAGCCACAGCGCTGGCGTTTCACCTGTCGGCCCGAAGTGGAACTGCAGCCATAATAGCTCCGTCGCTCTACCTGGTGGCCGAAAGCCGTACTGCAGCGACACAGACTGATATTCCCCATTGTTTTTATGTGCTGATCTACCCAGTGCAAGACAATCCATCTTTATATTCCCAGTGCTGGTTATCCCAGTGTTGATTTGGTTTATTGTTGTCACATGTATTAACATACTGTGAAAAGTATTCATTCTTGTGCGCTATACAGACAGAGCATACTGTAGATAGAGAAGAAAAGGACAGTGCAAAATGTAGTATTACAGTAATATAGCTAGGGGGTCATTGCCAAATGTTCTGTGCCTGCTATTAATGAATATGTTTATAAGAGGGATTCCATGCTTGATGTGGAGTGAAGTCTCTCAAGTTACAGGCTAGCAACCTGTGCCAGGAAGAAAACAGACGCAAACATGTGATTAATTTGCCTCACACATCTCAAAAGTGGGAAGTTTTCTAAAGTCTAAATGGGAAATAAGTTTACTGAGAAGTGGAACAGGCTCGATGAGCTGCACGAAACTTAGAATTGAGAGATATTTTCAGGCAGGACTCAGTGGGGCTGCTAAACTGGAGGCCTGTTCTGATTTACCTTCACAAAGGTTTGTGAAGATTCCCAGAACTCCTGCCTTACAATTTCAACACTTGGTTCCCATTACAAGTGACATCATTTGACACTCAGCAGCAGGAGATTGTGAACTTCACTGTGAATCTTGCTGTCAGGGGTTCTGTCAGACTGTTGTTGTTATAAAGAGCCTGGGACTGTCTGTTAAAGGCAGTGTTTAGTTGGTTGTTGACAATGAACAGTCTGACAGGAAGGTAGCTGTTATTTTCCACTTCGCCTTTGTGGCTTCCCTCAACCCCACTGGGAGACATCTCCCCAAAGCAAATAACATCTCCTGATCTCTGCCCATCAACATCCGAGTCTCCGACTGCAACATTCCCAACACCCGGCAGGCGCAAAGACAGGGTGGGATTTTCCAGCACTTGCAGCCAGCGGGATCTTTCCGTTCTGCTGCGAGTGGAAAACACAGTAAGAAGTCTGACAACATCAGGTTTAAATCCAACAGATTCATTTGACAGTAAACTCACAAGCTTTCGACTCTACAGTTTTTGTCAGGTGAATGAGGTGTTCTGCTCTCCAACAGCACACATACCAGCACAGACTGTTACAGATTACTGATTAGTCAGGTGAAGAGCAGAGCCTCGAAAGCTTGTGTGAGTTTACTATCAAATAAACCTGTTGGACTTAAACCTGGTGTTGTCAGACTTCTTACTGTGTTCTCCCCAGTCCAACACTGGCATCTCCACATCACGCCTGGGTGAGGAACAGACCTCCATTCCCCCTCCTCCCCCCACCCTCTCCCAACTCCCCCACCCAACTCCTCTTCCCCTCCACCCAAACTCCCTCAACACCCGCCTCTAACTCCCACCCTCCCCCTGGGTCTTCCAAGTATCCCCCAGACCTGATTCTCTCTTCCGGCCTCACCCAAACACTCCAAACACTGGATTCCCAAACACTCTGGGATCCTCTTCCCAATGACAGTCAGGGGACCATTCCCATGGGAGAGGCAGTGTCCCTTCGTGCAGCACCCCCCCTCCCCCACCGCCCACTCCCACGAGCCAGGCGGTCAGTTGGGCCTCGTGTCAAAGTTATTTAATCTACCGTCACTCCCAACAAATCCCCTCACCCCACTCCCCTCACTGGGTTCATTAACCCTCCCCAGACGCCCTCGCAGCCCCCCCCCCCATCCCCATCCCTCGTCCAGCAGTGAAGCTGCCTCTTGTGACGGCCAAGTCACTACCCAGTAAACAGGAGGTAAATCCTCCAGCTGCTGACCCCCTGGAGAGAGGGAGAGAGAAAGAAACCAGGCTGGGGAACAGCCATTAGGAGGAACATTTAGCTGAACAGTTCATCACCATCCCCATTCCAGTGACACAGGAGCCTGTGCAATACCACCAGCAACTGCTCCCCAGACGGCAGGAAGAGGAATTTATTCACAAAGCCCGTTACCCCAATGATTTGCTGACAAGGGGAGGTACTGAATGCCCCGGTTAATACAATATACAGTCTCCTGTTAGAAAAAAATACTCCCAGCATCTTAAATACAGAAACTCACATTTACATTCCTCATCTCAAAGCTTTTTACAGACAATCATTTCATTATTAAAGCGCACACTACTGGATTGGAGCCACACAGCAGCCAATTGATGCACAGCAAGATCCCACTACTGCCAATCATGTCATCTATTTTAATGAGTGATTTCTATTGGCCAGGACACCTGCTGTTCTTGTAGAGCCTGATATGCAGAAGACAGTTCCCCCAACAGCGCAGCACTCCCTCAGCACCAACCCTCTGACAGCGCAGCACTCCCTCAGCACCAACCCTCTGACAGTGCGGCACTCCTTCAGGAAGTTTCTATTTCCTTCAGCAGACACTGCGCCCTTTCTGTGCAATTCTTGTCTGATTCAGGAGAAAGACCTGTTTAATGTAGACAGGCCTGAGGCCTGTGATACTGTTCAGAAACTGATGATATTTGAATTGGGATGTGGGTGTCATATGCCAACCTCCCTCCCCCTGACACAGAGATACCCAGTCAGGGGGGATAAGAGATTGAATGTGAGACATTCCTATTCAGTGAATTATCAAGAACTTGGAAATGTGATTGGTTATCTTGCCCCCCCCCCATGAAAACGTTTGGGCCTCTGCTGTTGCTCCCCACTCACCCCATCCACTGTACCACCTGTAAAACCTTGCCCATCACTCTGGCGCCCCTCAGTCACTTACCCACTGTCAAATGATCTCTGAACCCATTGATATTCTTTGAAGCAGGTCATTGCTGATGCCACAGTGTTCAATGGTTTGATTGATCTGTGTTTGAGATGTGTCTGGCAACTGATCCATGCTCACTGCATTTGATTGTTTAAGCCAGATTATTTATGGCCCAGGACTTGGAGTCCAGCATCTTGTGATTGCAGCGATATTTTACAACATTGTAAATTAACCCTTCGCATGCTCAGTAACTGATATTGTCTCTGAAATGCTCCGAGGGACATCAAACGTATAAAACATACAATAGGTGAGAACTCTCAGCGCTAAAATATCTCCAGGTTCCATGATTATCAGAGGGGAGGAGGGGTCACACACAGGTTTGGGGGTAGGAGAAGATCCTCCCAGTTTAGAACATAAAACACTAAAGCACAAACAGGCCCTTCAGCCCACAAGGTGTGCCGATCATATCTATACTTACCAGGCCATAGACCTATCTGTAACTCCCAATCCCATTAAATCCCATGTATTCGTCCAGAAGTTTGCTCTCACTACTGCCAACAGTGAACAAAGAACAAAGAACAACACTGCATGGGAAACAGGCCCAACGAGCCCACGCCGCCATTTTAACATTGTGGGTGCCCTCCTCTACCTATGACCTTTGTCTACGCCCATTGGGGAAATGGAAGAGTTCCACTGTACAATGGGCCCACAATCAATCCTAGCCAGGGGTTATGGGTGAGGCAAACATTCTCTGTTAAATTTGTATTGGTGAGAAATGCCACAGGAGATCAGCATGCCACATAGCAACATTAACAAGGCAGCCCCTTGCAAACAGGTGGCTTGAGCCAGGGTTGAGTGCAGTGGAAATGTATAAGGAATATAAGAGAGGAGTGAAGTCCACAGAGGATTTGTAATCTATGTTATGCTGCTTTGTGTATGTCAGTCTCTCTGTTAAAGGGAGTAGAATTCTTCCTGCTCAGTCTCTAGGGCAGCATGACGGCACAGTGGTTAGCACTGCTGTCTCACAGCGCCAGGCACCCAGGTTCGATTCCCAGTTCGGGTCTTTGTGTGTACAGAGTGTGCACATTCTCCTCGTGTCTTCATGGGTTCCCTCCAGTTTCCTCCCACAGTCCAAAAGACGTGCTGGTTAGGTGCATTGACCCGAACAGGCAGTGGAGTATGGCAACTGGGGGATTTTCACAGTAACTTCATTGAGTGTTAATGTAAGCCTACTTGCGGCACTAATTAAATTTTAAAACATTTTTCCCTCTCTCCACCTTTTATCACAGAATCCCTACAGTGCAGAGGAGACCACTCAGTCCATCGTGCCAACATCAACAACAATCCTACCTAGGCTTTAGCCCCGTAACCCCAAGTATTTCCCCTGCTAATCTCCCTGACAGTGAGGGAGAATTTAGCATGGCCAATCCACCTAACCCACACATCTTCAGACTGTGGGAGGAAACCAGAGCACCCAGAGGAAACCCACGCAGACATGGGGAGAACTATCTGGACAGACCGGAATCGAATCCAGATCCCTGGTGCTCTGAGGCAGTGGTGCCAACCACTGTGCCACCCCGCTGCCCACAGACATCCCTTTAAGAGGTTTGAACTCCTTAAGGGGTTTCAGACATCCCTAAAAACCCACCTCTTTTACCAAGCTTTTGTTCATCTGTCGCTAATATGTCATTTGGTAGTTCAGTATCAGATATTATCTGAAAACATCTCCCATGAGGTAACTTTGGGCATTTGTGGAACAGAAATGAAAGATTCTATATAAATAGACATTGCTGTTACTGACCCAACACCCATTGACTGGGTCACTGGAGTTCAGACGATTGGGGGAGGGGATCTCATAGAGATTTATAAAATTCTAACTGATTAGACAGGGGAGGATGTCCCCGATGGTGGGGATGTCCAGAAGCAGGGGTCACAGTCTGAGGATTCGGGGTAGACCATTGAGGACAGAGGTGAGAAGACATTTCTTCACCCAAAGAGTGGTGAGCCTATGGAATTCATTACCACAGGGAGTAGTTGATGCCAAAACATTGAATGTATTCAAGAGACGGCTGAATATAGCACTTGTTATGGGGAGAAAGCAGGATTAGGCTATTGAGTTGGACAGTCATGATTGTGATGAATGGTAGAGTAGGCTCGAAGGGCTGAATGGCCTCCTCTTGCTTCTATCTTCTGTTTTCTTCCTCTAATTAAATACTGAGTACAGGAATCATTGCTGCACTGCGGAGGCATGAAGAGGGCATTTGTTAAGGTTGGCACTATACTAAAAGTGAGCTGGTATTTAACGGGACAGTGAATCATGCAGAATCTATCACATCACAAAGATCTGGACAAACTCCCAGGTGAGTTGCCCTGTGGCCTTTCCCCTCATTCACTCAGTTTCCAGACACAGGGGCGGCTCCTTGAGAAAGAAGTTCTGTTTCCAGGAAGTTGCTGTCATCAGCGTCTCTGGTCAATGTTGTTAACTCATTAACTGGGTCACTGACTTGCATTTACCTCGTGTCTCTAATGTATGAACAAAGGAGCGTCACAGGAAGAATGATCCAACAATCTGGGAAACTTATCATCGACTTCCCGACACTCTAGGAGAATCCTGGTGACTGTGTAGGAGAACCAAGCCCAGAATTCCTGTGGCATCGCAGTCTGAGCTCAGAGCGAGCAGCCCTGGAATAAAAACTGCTGGAAATACTGAACAGGGCAGCATCTGGGGAGAGAGAAACAATCCCCCCCACCCAATTCCTTCTCCTGTACCCCCAAATCCCCCCCCAACCTGCCCCAATTCCTCCACATTCCCAACCCCTCATGCACATCACAACCTCTCCCACACACACTCCAACCCCCAATGCCCCACACCGCTATGCCGCCCCACACAGCCCCATTCCCCCCTTCACATACCCCCATTCCCCACCCCACACATCCCACGTTCCCACCCCGAAAGTGGCTCCTCCCATTGGCTCTCAGTGGGATCAACCCAACCCATCAAGGTCTATGGCCAATTCTCACCATCGACAACACCGCGGAACTCCGCCATGAGGGAAAGACTGGAGGTCACCATCAGCAGGACTGGAAAATCCTGCAAGTGGGAATGTCTGGAAAATTTAGCCCAAAGTTTCTCGGCTGGAATTCTCTGATCTCGTACACCTCCACCCCCACAGGGAGGACTCAGCCAAAACTGCAGCAGGACTGGAGAATATTGGCCACGGGAATGAATTTGGAGAATACCGACCCCCTTGGGGTTGGGGGCAGGGTGGGGGGACGGGGTTGGAATTAAAGCCAATATTTTGAATTGAATTAGTTCTACTTGTTAATCCAGCTGCTGCGTACCTGTAACATGGCTTCCTGTCCTGTCTGAGATGGAAGCCTCAGTTACATTGTCGCTGGTCAGACTTTGGGGTTAAATTTCCACCGTGCAGGTCTCTCACACGTGACAAATAGCCTGATTCTGATCTTTGGAGGTTAAAGAGAACAGTTTCGAACTCAGTGGAAAGACAGTTTTACAGTTACATGTTTCCAAATATGGAGATGCAGACAGTCACAGTGTCTCAAGCACACAAACCACCAAGATCTCTCACTTTGTGCCTTGTTGAGATGGACTCGGAAGAAACCAACAATGCAAGGAGGGTCAGAAATGAGATGTGGTTAAAGACGATGAGTTATTCTGAGGGTGTTAAAGCCACTCATCTCACACCTCCCAGGGATTGTTGCAACAGTTAAATCTAATGAACGTTAGAATGTCTAATTCTGGAGCACTAACCAGGGTCTCACTGCAGAGGATCTTACCATCGAGTTAGAAGTGGCGCTCAGCAGTCAGGGAACTTTGAATCATAGAATTCCTACAGTGCAGAAGGAGGCCATTCAGTCCATTGAGTTTGCACTGACCACAATCCCAGACAGGCCCTACCTTTATAACTCCACGTATTTACCCTGCTAATCCTCCTGACATTCAGGGGCAATTTAGCGTGGCCAATTCATTTAACCTGCACATCTTTTAGACACTAAGGAGCAATTTAGCATAGCCAATCCACCTAACCTGCACATCTTTGGACACTAAGGGGCAACTTAACTTGGCCAATCCACCTGACCAGCATGTCTTTCGGACTGTGGGAGGAAACCAGAGCACCCAGAGGAAACCCACACAGACATGGGGAGAATATACAAATTTCACACAGATAGTGACCCAAGGCCGGAATTGAACCTGGGTGCCTGTAAGGCAGCAGTGCCATCTCTGGATTCGCTGGAGAGAGAGAGAGAGAGCCTGAGTTTACCCCCAATGGTTACCGCAGCCACAATGATATCAATGCTCTGCTTGTGATTGGCCAGTTCATCAAAGTGTGTTGACTGTGCAATGAAGTTGCAGGATAATAGTCACAGACAGCAGCCAATGGGAAGGAACAGCCCAGGAAAAATCATGGAACACAAGGGAGGCCATTCAGCCCATCATTCTTGTCTTTAAAAGAGCAATCTATTTGTTCCTGTCCCCCACTCTTACCCCACTGTTCCTGCAAATAATTCCTTTCCCAGTTTATATATCCCAATTCTCACTGACAGACTAATGGAGCTTTCATTAATTATTCCAGCAACCAGAAGCCTGATCCAGATTTAATCGTTAAAGTGGGTTTTCAGCTCTTAAATCATTGAATATAAAGCCACTCCCAAATTCTGTTGCTGACTACTCCACCATCCCCACATCCCCCTGCCTCTGTCACCCCCCCACCCCAGCCGCCACACCCTTTGTCCCCCCCACGCTCCCCTGCTGTCCACACTCCCTTGCCTCCACCTACATCCGCCATCCCTCTACCCTCACCCTCACACTCCCCTTGCCCTGTCACACTTCCGTCTCCATTCATCCCACCCTTCACCCCCCCCAACCCGCCGTCCCTTCTAACCCCAACCCCCATCCCCCACACACCACTACCCCGCCTTCTCCCCCTCCGAACCCTCACCCCTCTTCACCTCTCACCCCCTCATCTCCTTTCACCCTCCCATATCCGACACTCCACCCCCCCACACTGCCCCCCACCCCCCATCCTTGCCTCCCTCACCCCCACACTCCCTGTGCCCTGGCCCCATATCCCCATGCTCCCTGCCCCCCTACTCCTTCTCACGGCCCCCCTCAACATCTGTCCAAGGCCATGTCTGGGGGCTGTCAGTGTAAGACCTCTGGATTGGTGGATGGGTGGAGGAGTGTCAGCTGACACCAGAATTCCCTGACTAAACATCCCACAGCCGGATACGGAGAGAGTGTATTCGACCCAGTCTCTCCTCAGCCATCTCCATTCACATAGTCAAGAAGGACATCAACAAATTGCATTTAGATAACACCTTTCATAATGCCCCACAATGCTTCACAGCTGCACATACAGGCAAACTTTGATAAGAGCTGTCCAGGCAGGAGGTGAGCAAAGATTTGATCACACGGTGCGTTTTAGAGAGCATCTGATTATTATTTATTTGTGTCACAAGTAACCAATTGGCACGTTAGCACAGTGGTTAGCACTGCTGCCTCACAGCACCAGAGGCCCGGATTCAATTCCAGCCTCGTGTCACTGTCTGTGTGGAGTCTGCACATTCTCCACGTATCTGCATGGGTTTCCTCCGGTTTCCTCCCACACTCCAAAGACATACGGTTAAATTGATTGGCCATGCTAAATTGCCTTGTCACAGGGAATTAGCGGGGTAAATACATGGGGTTATGGGGTTAGGGCTGGGATAGTTATTGGTACAGACTTGATGGGCCAATTCTTCTGCACTGTAGGAATTCTACTTCAATGATTTCTACGAAATAGATTACATTAACTCTGCAGCGAAATTATTGTGAAATTCCTGCAGTCGCCACACTCTGGCACCTGTTCGGGTACAGTGAGGGAGAATTTAGCATGGCCAATGCTCCCTAACCAGCATGTCTTTCAGACTGTGAGAGGAAACCCACGCAGACACGGGGAGAATGTGCAGACTCCGCACAGACAGTGACCCAAGCCAGGAATCGAACCCAGGTCCTTGGAGCTGTGAGGCAGCAGTGCTAACCTCTGTGCTACCATTAAAAGAGGAGGGAGAGGTGAAGAGGTTCACTGAGGGGATTCCAGAGAGCTTTGGCAACTGAAGCTACAGCCACAAATGGAGAGCACATGGATCAGGAATGCTTCGAGAGGCTAGAATCTTGGAGGGTCGTGGAAGGGATATAGAGATAGTGAGGGATTTGATTCGATTTATTATTGTTACATGTATTAGTATACAGTGAAAAGTATTATTTCTTGTGCACTATACAGACAAAGCATATCGTTCACAGAGAAGGAAAGGAGAGAGTGCAGAATGTAGAGTTACAGTCATAGCTAGGGTGCAGAGAAAGATCAACTTAATGTGAGGTAGGTCCATCCAAAAGTCTGATGGAAGCAGGAAAGAAGCTGTTCTTGAGTTGGTTGGTGTATGACCTCTGATTTTTGTCTCTTTTTCCCAACAGAAGAAGGTGGAAGAGAGAATGTTACGCCTGCGTGAGGTCCTTAATTATGCTGGCTGCTTTACTAAGGCAGTGGGAAGTGTAGACAGAGTCAGTGGATGGGAGGCTGGTTTGCATGATGGGTTTGGCTACATTCACGAGCTTTTGTAGTTCCTCGCGGTCTTGGGCAGAGAAGGAGCCCATACCAAGCTGTGATACAAATGGAAAGAATGCTTGCTATCGTGCATCTGTAAAAGTTGGTGAGAGTCATAACTGACGTGCCAAATTTCCTTGGTCTTCTGAGAAAGTAGAGACGTTGATGGGGCTTTCTTAACTATAGTGTCGGCGTGGGGGGACCAGGATAGATTGTTGGTGATCTGAACATGAAGCTCTCGACAATTTCTATTTTATCCCTGATGATGTAGGCAGGGGCATGTTCTCCACTACTCCTCCTGAAGTCGATGATAATCTCCTTCGTTTTGCTGACATTGAGGGAGAGATTTTTGTTGCCAGACCAGTTCACCAGATTCTCTGTTTCATCCCCGTACGCTGTCTTGTCACTATTTGAGATCCGACCCAGTAGAGTGATGCTGTCAGCAAACTTGAAATCAAGAGGTGGAGATTCCCTTTCACTGAGGGGAATTTGGCCACACATTGACTTTCAGCTTTGCCTTTGTAAGATATGGTTTTGTACATCCTCTGAACATTGTTTAGTAAATACGGCATATTTTATACGCAAAGGCAGAAGCTACTAGTTTAAGTTAAGTAGCTCAAAAAGTCAAGACGTCATGTCCAAGATTCAAGATAGTATTTACTGGATTTAGTTGTTTATTTTTATTCATTCTCAGGGTGTGTAGGCATCGCTGGCTAAGCCGGCATTTACTGCCCTAACTGTCCCTCGAGGAGGTGGTGGTGAGCCGCCATCCTGAACCGTTTGGTGTTGGTACACCCACGATGCTGTTAGAGAGGGGTTTTCAGGATTTTGACCCAATGACAGTGAAGGAAAGGCTAATATATTTCCAAGTCGGGTTGGTGGGTGAACCTCCAGCTTGTGGTTGTTTCCAGGTATCTGTTGCCCCTTGTCAGGGCTGGAGGAGGTGTAGAAGGAATATAGTAGAGGGCTGAGAACACAGTCTTGTGAGACACCAGTGTTGAGGATGATTGTGGAGGAGGTGTTGTTGCCTATCCTTACTGATTGCAGTTTTTGGGTTCGGAATGATGCGGAGTTGCCAGCATTGGACTGGAGCGGGGACAGTAAGTAATCTTACAACACCAGGTTAAAGTCCCAACAGGTTTATTTGGTAGCACGAGCTTTCGGAGCACTGCTTCTTCATCAGATGGGTTAGGAAGTTCTCCAGTTGCAGAGGGAGAAGCCCAGGCCCAGACCACAGAGTTTGGAGATGAGTTTCGTAGGAATAATGGTGTTGAAGGCTGAGCTGTAGTCAACAATTAGGAGTCTGACATAAGTTATCTAAGTGTTCCAGGATTAAGTGCAGGCCCAGGGGATTAGTGAGTGGTCTCACTCCCATGGAGAAATTGGAGAACAAGGATGAGGACAATTAAGGCAAAGCGTTGTTTGACTGGGGGGCCAGCCCCTTCAGTAAGCACCAGGACATCTTGGAGAATGGTAATTTAAGCGAGTTAGGATTTGGACAGCAGAGATTAGGATCACTTGAAGCTTCTGGCAGATGAAAAGTGCTTGAAAGTGATTGTAGGAGAGATGAACAGACCGTTAAACTATTTACTGAGTTTTTTTTGTCCAACAACTCAGCCTCTGATTTGATTCTATTTATTTTTTATCCACTGTTTTCTCCTGTTTGTTCCACCACAGCTGTAAGTTATAATTTAGTGTCGGGCAATTATATTCTATAATAAACTGCTTTGAAAATAGATTGTGGTTTTTTTTTAGGGAAATTGACTTTATGTGCAAAATTGACCTTAGGCTTTGCCTTTGTAAGATATGGTTTTGTAGATCCTCTGAACTTTGTTTAGTAAATGCGGTTTTTTTATACGCAAAGGCAGAAGCTACTAGTCTAAGTTAAGCAGCTCAGAAAGTCAAGACGTCATTTCCAAGATCAAAGATAGTATTTATTGGATTTAGTTGTTTATTTTTATTCATTCTCAGGGTGTGTGGGCGTCGCTGGCTAAGCCGGCATTTACTGCCCATCCCTAATTGTCCCTCAAGGAGGTGGTGGTGAGTTACCATCCTGAACTGTTTGGTGTAGGTACTCCCACAATGCTGTTACAGAGGGAATTTCAGGATTTTGACCCAACGACAGTGAAGGAACAGCCGATATATTTCCAAGTTGGGTTGGGGAGTGACTTGGAAGGGGAACCTCCAGGTGATGGTTGTTCCCAGGTATCTGCTGCCCCTTATCATTTGAGCTGGAGGAGTTCACAGATTTGGGAGTTATAGAGACACAAGAATACACAGCATGGAAAAAGGCCCTTCAGCCCAACTCATCCATGCTGACCAGGTTTTCTAAACTGAACGAGTCCCATTTGCCTGCATTTGGCCCATATCTCTCTGCACCTTTCCCATCCATATACCTGTCCAAATGTCTTTTAAATATTATAATTGCACCCACCTCTACCACTTCCTCTGGCAGCTCATTACATAACACACGCACCATACTCTGCGTGAAAAAGCTCCCCCTCAGCTCCCTTTCAAATCCTTCCCCTCTCACCTGAAACCTATGCCTTCTTTTTTTTAGAGCAACACAGCACGGGAAACAGGCCCTTCGGCCCAACGAGCCCGTGCCGCCGTCATAACTATATAGTACCAATTCCATTATCCTATTCTAATTTTAGGTTATTCCTAATATGGAAGAATCTCAATGTAGGGACAATTTGTTTCCCAATCAGCCTAAGAGCGAATTTTTGGGATGTGGGAGGAAACTGGAGCGCCCAGAGAAAACCCACGCAACCACGGGGAGAACGCGCAAACTCCCGCAGACACCGGCCCAATTCCAAGTGTCTGCACAGCTACAGCAATAGTCACTGAGCTGTCATGGTGCCCTTCAGATGGTCCAGATAAAGCACTCATTTACAACATGAAGCACCAGGCAACCCATGAATCAACATCCAAGAGCTGTCCACACCACCTGCCGAATGCATGCTCCTTGTTGGTCAAGTATAGACCGAATTACCTGTTGAAAAAAAGCCATTGTTAAACAGTCCTACTATATCCCTCTATCTGCATACCGCTCATGTGGCTGTCCAAGAGACCCTTAAACAGCCCTAGCGTGCCTGCTCCCACCACCTTACTTGGCAGTGCATTCCACACCCCCACTACTCTTTGTGTGAAAAACTGCCCTCTAATATTCGTCTTATACCTAGCCCCCCTCACCCTAAGGCCATGACCCCTCGTCCTATCCATTTCTGAAGGTGGGAAAAGTTTACCACCATTTACTCTATCTATACCCCTTATAATCTTATACACCTCTATGAGATCCCCTCTAAGCCGACGTCTTTCAAGGGAAAACAACCCAGTCTATTTAATCGTTCCTCATAAGACAGTCCTTCCATACCAGGCAGCATCCTGGTAAACCTCCTCTGCACTCTCTCCAAGGACTCCACGTCCTTCCGATAGTACAGCGACCAGAACTGGACGCAGTATTCCAAGTGAGGCCTAACCAAAGTTCTATACAACTGCAACATCAAACTCCTACTCTTGTATTCTATACCCTTTTCTATGAAAGCTAACATACTATACGCTTTCTTTATCACATTCTCCACCTGTGAAGACACCTTCAGAGACTTGTGAACCTGCACCCCCAAGTCTCTCTGCGTCTCTATACTCCGAATAGTTTTACCTTTTATCCTATAACTCTCTTCTACATTTTTCCGGAAAAATGCATCACCTCGCATTTATCCGGATTAAATTCCATTTGCCATCTATCTGCCCAGTCTACCAACCTATCTATGTCCTGTTGTATTGCCTGGCACTGCTCCTCTGTACACGCCAATCCAAGCATCTTAGTGTCATCAGCAAATTTGCTGATCTCACCACCTACCCCAACTTCCAAGTCGTTTATGTACACCACAAATAGAAGAG